>OY978223.1:7666495-7831145 GCA_963854785.1 Vaccinium vitis-idaea
TGACCGTGCGGCTCACGTAAGTAAACCGTACGGTTGGATTATGGAGGAATGAACCGTACGGCTAGGATAGTAAACCGTACGGCTAGGGTTTTCTTGTCAAAAAATTTTGAAGTCCACAATAGCTGTTCAAGGTACTACTGAGTATTTCTTTCATCATTGGGGATGCACAGGGATTAAAATTGGGGTGTCTACACCATGATATTAACTGCTAAACACATAAACTCCACGTGTAAACTTGTAAAACAGAGCAATTAGCAGTTAGAACACGTGGAGTACTTCTTGAAAGGCAGTTATCTCCTTAACTCGTAATCATTTGAGTTAGTTTAAGCAACTGTGCAGATTCAAATTAAAGCTTCTGGAGGAAGAATTGGGAGAATTCAAATTCAGACGTGGAGGAGGGAAGAAACTGCCAACTCGATGAGTAGAAGTTAGAGTTCGAGAGCAAGCCAAGTTCAAATTCATTGAGCGGGAAGTTCAAACTGCAAGCAGCGTCTATAAATAGAAGAAATTGAAGAGTGAAAAGCCCCCGGACAAATCTTCAACAAACAGCTATAAAAAAACTAATGCTTGGTTTGTTCATTGGCAAAGTAGTTTAGGATTTTGAACTCAGTTCGAAGTAGATTAGGAAGTAGTTAGGTTTAATCTCGATTGTTCTTGTAACAATCAACTGTTCGAAGTTCTTGTATCTGAAGTTGGAGAAAAATTTCGAAATAAGTTTACCTTTGGTTTTATTAATCGAAGTATCTTGTTTCTTTGTTGTTCTTTGATTTCCTAAGTATATTGGTTTACATTTCTTCACTTGTTAAGAAAAAATCCTCTTAATTGAGGTAATTGAACCAATAAAACACAATCGCCTGATTAGATTTGGTTTTTCCAAAGTTAATCTGAGGGAGGAGATTGAAACTCTCTCTGGCACGCTCGCACACAATCATTTTTCATTGTAAGAAGTAAAAGAACCACTAACAATACCATAAGGTTTGGGCTTGGCTATATTGATTATCACGATGGCCTCAAAAGATATCCAAAGCGCTCAGCATTTTGGTTTAAGAAGTTCAATCTCAAGTAGCAAGACCTTGATCTGACCTAGATAGGGCTAGAAGTCTTGTACTACTCCATGTTCTAATAATACTAGTCCTGGATCAATTCAGTTGTCTCCACTCTATTTGGATCTATGGAATAAATCAGGGGCAGTTTGGTACATCTTTAAATATCTTATACAGGGATGGAGACAAGATGTTTTGCGTAAGGAAGTTAATATACACATTCAGAAAAATTAAAATAAAGAGAGACAACGATGTAATAATAGGGTTTTTTTTTTTTAATTGAGCCCCCGTGGCCCTCTGGCTTCATAATTTTTCACGTATATATAACCTTCTCCATCCCAATTTGTTGTTCGATTTCAACATGCGTGCCACTTAAAAAATCTTCTATATCTATCAATTTATAATGTCTTATATTTTGTCTACTAGAATTAATTGATATCTATCAATCAAGATCTATATTGCATATAAAAAGCATTATAATTGAATGTTTTTTTTAAGAGGTTTGAAATAGTAAAATGGATAAATAAATTGGGACGGAGAGAGTATTGTAATACTCAGCTGAGGTAGGTCTTTGAATTCTCAACAGAGTCACAAAAATAAGGAAGGCTAGCTACTCAACTCGGTTGTGATTATTATATCCGGCTCCTCCCCTCTATACAATCCCCAAGGTTAACTAATTCACCTGCCAAACCCCGGATATATGTGGTCCATGATATTATATCTGGCATTCATATCTCGTTGGCAAATGACTCATTAAGTGTTAGGTCTTGACAATCACCCTAAAGCCATCCACTGTCCATATCCCGTCGGTAGGGGTGCAAATGAGCAGAACCATGCTCTATCGAATTTGAGCTTAGTTTGTTTACTTAGGGCATCCCCAACAGGCTCAGTAAATTTTTCTTTAAAAATTGTAGTGAACAGTGCACATTTTTTATTTTACCACCCCACGTCTCTTTCAAAACTCTAAAAATTCCTTTCTTTTATCCTCCCTATTTTAATTAATGGGTTTGGTGGAGAGAGAGAGAAAGAGAGAGAGAGAGAGAGGAGAGAGAGAGAGAGAGAGAGGAAAAAATGATTAAAAAATGAGAAAGGGAGTGAATAATGACTCCTCAAATGGGAGGAATTCGGGCAGGCATTCAAAGGAGATAGAGAGGTTTGTATTCAGGGGCGGAGCCAGAACTAAATGTTAGTGGGGTCAAATTCTTAAAGCAGAATAATAGAACAAAAAAAAAAAACCAAAATGCGAAATAGAAAGGTGTTAAAGCATATATCTATTAATAACATAATTTCATTTCCAATTGATCTTCCAAAAGATACACTGAAATGTCAAACAAAAAGTAGCTTAGATGTACAACCTGTAACTGCGTCCACAACCGATCACAAAAAGCTACACTTGGATGCCAACAAAAAGTAGCTAAGCAGATATCGATTTAAAACCTATAACAACGTTTACAAGTGACCCCGGCGATTTTTCATATTTTGAAATCATAGCATAATAGCCTTATTTGTGAAACTATTAACAATCTTCCTCTCAATAGACACAATAGAGTTATCATTGCAATCTGTAAGCCCAATAGGCTGAGCTTCCTTTGGTTTGGCAAATCCATGCCCAAAACATATACATTGGGGTGTATCGTATTTTTTATGGCACTGTAATCTTCGGTATTTATTTTTAGAGTGTTTGTTTTAGGTGTGAAAAAGGAATCATATCAATATGTATTTTTATTTCGAGTGCGGTAGTTTTTTAGTCAAAGACGGATTGCTCATTTTGAAGACAAAGATTGGGTCTCGACAAAAAAGGTACTAGTCTCTGTATGGAAACACTGGAATCGTGAAATTGGATTTGGAGAATATAGAAGTAATACGGAAATAATATGGGATTTAGAAGTCATACGGAAGTAATATGGATTTGGAGAATATGGGATTTGGTGAGACGCTGGGATTGGGTGATACGTTGGATTTTGGCAACTATATCATTGGACAAGGAAAGAAGTTAGATGCTGCACCTTTTTGCTCAAGCATTTCGAGGGCCTTTTATTAGTAAAACATTCTGATGGAGTTTGCTGGATGTTTTGCTCGAGCAAAACAGCCGGCAAAAATGCACAAGGAAAAAGGTAGATGCTCCATGTTTTGCTCAAGCATTCCAAGGCCTTTTATTCGCAAAACATTCTGTTTGTTTTTGCTAGATTTTTTGCTCGAGCAAAATAGCCGGCAAAAATGCCTGATTCAGCAGCTATAAAATCTCAGCAATTAGGTCTTTTCCAATAACCTCTGCAGCCATTTTTTCGACCCTCTGCGCCTCTCTCTTCAAAATAACAGCCAAGAGTGCTAGGGTTTATGTACTTTGAAGATTCGTGAAGGTTTTCTATTACCGTGCAATCAAGATCATCTTCAAAGGGTTCTATCGTTCATATTCAATTCAAAGGTTCTCTATCAAAGTCCTTTCGTGGAGTTCGAAAGGCAAAACAGTTGGAAGGCTTGAGGATTCAAGACGTGGCGATCATGCAAGGGTGTGATGTACGTGGATTCGGCAAGTAGGGCTTAGGATTCGTGGTGAGGATACACGGTCATCGAGTAAGTCTATTTGTAATCACACAATGTTTCTAGTGCATGATTCCTTCCCGTGATTTTTTCTCATTTAGGGGTTTTCCACTTAAATCGGTGTTCTTCGATTGTTTGATTTTGTTTCATTGATTGGTTAAAGTTTTGATTGGTGGGTCGATATTTAAAAGAGATTAGATTAAAGAAAATCTATAAACCTAGACAAACTAGGGTTTTTACACAATCATTGATCACCCATTCGATTACGAAATTGATTCTTCACAATCTTCATGGCAGAAAATGCTCTTTTTACTGTACCTGTCGCAACAAGTAAAATTAGAGCCAAAGTCAAAAACCTGAAAACCAATGGATACCTTATATCTTTTCAGGTCTCAACCATCTTTTGAGAAACATCATCAATTCCTTTCAAGTTTGAAAACTCGACACTAGACCGCACATAAATGATAAAATTCTCAAGTTGATCTGAAAGTGTCAAAAGCTCAGTATCGGAGAAGTCTTTAGGATCAAATTCAGCCAAGCGGTTCAACTTTTGGTTGTCAAAACTTGCAAATGAGTTTCATGGACTTCGACAAGCAACACAAAGAAGCAACTCGGTATTTACTTCATTAGAGCGATTATTTAGCTATTGGAGTTGCATATCTATGACAGTATACAACAACTCAACGCGATTGGGTGCGGTAAGGAGGGCAAGTAGTGGTGCAGAGTATTAGAGAGTTACAAGGAAAATTATTTGGTGTGGTCAGTGGAAAGGAGGAGAGCAAGTAGCTGGGCAAAAAATACCATATACAAGGGGCAAAAATACAAAATTCTAAAAATATTATACCTATCCTATTAAAATTTGACACTTCAGTGGGGTCAAGTGACCCCGCTTGACCCCCTTTGGCTCCGCCCTTGTTTGTATTTTACTGAGCTCTTTGAGGAGGCTATTGTAGCCGAAAGTTATGGCTTGGCAGAGTAAAACAGGGATAGGGAGAGACTTATGAAGGCTCTTGTGGTTGCCCTTAATTAGCCAAAAATTTGGGACGGAGTGAGTATGAAATTTGAAAAACTTGTGGCCTTGGGTACCATTCCTATATATAAGGGATGCATGTGACGAACATAATTTTTGAAACCAAAATTGGGTATGGCACTTCAAGGCTGTCTTTTTTGGGGAATCTTGGCCCTTATCAACTCAATGGGTCATGACTCGGTAGCAACTGATGCCTCCTCTTCCTTTAACCGTACTAGCTTTCCAGTTGATTTTGTTTTTGGAACTGGCTCATCTGCTTACCAGGTATTATTTTTATTTTTATTTTTTTAGAATTTCGATATCTTGTTTTGTATTTTCTTAATGGATATGCTTTTACGTTGATTTTTAGACCAATATGCAATTTTTTTAGTTTGAAGGTGCGTGGAAAGAAGGTGGTAAAGGCTCAAGTATATATGACATTTTCTGTAACGCCCCGATTTTTCGGAAGCATTATTTAAAACATTTATTAAAAAGATTCATATATTAAAACAGGTTTATCTTAATCAAACAACAGAAATAAATAATAGTCGAATGATCTTGGTTTTATTACAATAAGACAACGTACTGTATTGAAAATTCAAATCACATTTATTCAACATAAAAATAAGAGGGCAGAGCTCTAATAATAATAGGGGTTCCAAGCTTCTTCTGTTTCTCCTCCTTCAGCAACAAGGTTCACCTCTAGGAGATTCTGCTCATCGCCTCATTAGGGTACTACTAGCAAACGGCAAATTTCCTTGGTTATGTCAGCTCTAAGCCTTGGCGCTGTAGTACTTGCTACTGACCCAAATGGACATCATGTGATCTAGCATTGCTTGATTCATTTCTCAAATGAAGATAATAAGTTTATTTCTCAACCCTCTTTGTTAGATGTGCACCAAACTTTCTTAAATGTGTATAACACTTGAGTAATGCTGCAATTTAAGTTATGTTTTTATTATCTAGTAAAAACTGGTTATTTTACCTAGTTTAATCTAGATAGTTCTCATTTTTGGGGACAGATATTCTTCTTGTTGTTGCCCTGATATTTTCAAGAAGTGACTGGTATTGATATTTCCGTATTACTTACCTTACGATAAGATAATGTTTTTCTAGATCTTAAGGCCATAGGCCCGTAATTTGGATTTTAGTTTTTGATAATGAAGTTTTTTGTAAATTGGAAATATCTTATCTAACCTACTGGCCGTGCCATGCCCGTCCTATTTCCGTGTTGTGCCGTGCCGTACCCGGCCAACTTCCATGCTCGTGCTCATGCCCATGCTATGCCGTGCTAGAACCGTGTCGTGTCGTGACTCATGCCCCGCCTCATTTCGTGCCGTGCCCTTCGAAGACCGTGTCGTGCCGTGTCGTGCCAGGACAACTTCCGTGCCGTGCCCCCTCAATTCCGTGCCACGTGCCCACTTAGACTGTGTCGTTCTGTGCAGTGCCAGGATTATACCGTGCATGTCACCGAACATGTCATGCTCGTGCCGTGCCAGTGTCGACCCGTCCCACTTGACACCCCTAACTTTTGTAAGGGCATTAGGTCTCATTTGACTTAAAGGCAACTTGGGTTTTTTTTTTTGTGTACTAGTTTAAAACTTTGTGCACGCACGGACTGTTATGCTCATTGTGTGTGCGCGAGATTTACCAACTTCACGTATTTTGTTGGTTTTTTTGGATTTGTTGGTGCTTTAGCGGCCCTTTTATTGTGGTGTGCAAATTAAACTTTTAATAGAGATCTATCGGATAGAGGAAGTACACGAATAAAAGGCATTGTGTTATTCTGATTTGCAATTTCCTTCTGATAAAAAAATAAAGTAATCCACCCAATATTTTTTGGTAGTCTAAAATATTGCGAATCTCTAATTGTTTATTTCTTATTCTCCTGCTTTAATATTGGAAATAAAACCAAAATTAAATTTGCAAATAAAAGAAACATGATTTTATAGTGAACAAATGATGCTGCCCTTATGGCAGAGTCCTAACACAGGTAATCCTCAGAAAACTAATACCTTGGAACGATCAACAAGCCTGGGATAAGATGTGGCCCTTAACTGAGGTTCAAGGAAGGTGGGACAAAGCATAAATGAAAAGATTTTATGAAGCAAAAATAAGTCTCTAAAAATAGTAGCTGCAGTTCCAAGAACAACTCAGGTGCAACATAAATCATCATCAAATTTACCATTGATCTTACCCTTTGCCTTTCCACTGCTTTTCGATTTTAAACCAACAAATACAACTTCCTCATCTCACAAACCGACATTATCATTCTCTAGACTTGGAACTATAGGCAGAATTTCGTTTCAGGCTCTGGGTTTTTTATGGGTGTTAGTTTTGTTTCATAGAAATATAAATCAGTGGTTTGGATTTGTTGCATGTGTTTGTTCCTATTTTTTTGCTCTTCTTAATACTTGGTTTCTTGACAGTATGGATCTATTCTTTCCTTCATGTTTTTGGGGTTCAAGTGAGGTAGAATGTTTGTAGCATCTGGCATATAAGTATGGTGGCTAGAATTAAATTTGTTTATGCAAAAGAAATAGTATGGGTTAAAGTTGTAATTGCTTAGCCTCTTCATTCATGATGCTCCAACACTTACACACACAAAAAAAAGAAGAAGAAGAGAACATAATGCTTATAACATTAACACTGCATTGTCTCATTGTCAAATCATGAACACATAAAACTCAAATCACATCACAAATGTGAATGTGTTGAACCAACATACTACATAAAAACCCAAAGAAGTCTATCTGGGAAAACTATACGACTTGTTTCATTTCCAAGGGAGCATCGATCCTCAGGCATACAACTTAGTTGCATATGAAACTTGTCCTCCACAATTTTGGGAAAGTCAATTATTACATCTTGATGAGGATGGTAAAATAAAGGATGACGAGTGTGGCAGAGGCTGAAGATTACGAAGCCGTTTTGATCTCTGTGCTGCATATCGCAGCACTGGCCTTGTTACCCCGAAGACAAAAGACGTCTTTTAAGGAATGGTAGAAAATCAATCGCCGTCTGCACCTGCATTGAGCGAAGATGACTTACAAGAGATGGAGGAAAATCAATCACCATCTGTTCAGATGAAAACAAACAGTAGTCATTTTAGGAGGTAAGATACAAAGTAGGCTTTTCGTATCTGTAACGAGCTAGTAGAGTAAAAATGGGCTTGTTTGGGATAATTCCAGGGGAGAATTCCATGCAGTTCCAAAGTTTCGTGATGATGCCAGAGCTGCGAAGTGTAATATGGAGATGATAATGACTTCGTGGTCTTCAGCCTTTTTGGGTAGTGCCTCTTTGAAATTAAAGCTAGAAAGTGAGTCATTTGGTTAGAAAATTCCGGTTTGACACACTGTGTGGGTGTGGAGCCCAAATTTGGGCACTTGCCTTATGCTTCATTTCACAATGGCATCCCGGTATATACATGAATATGTGTGACTCGTGTGTTTACATGTATGGTGTGCATGGCAATTTTGGAGTCTAGGGAATAAGGTGTTTATTGAATGGCATGCTTCATTGCACAATGGCATGTATGGTGTTCAGTGAACACATGGAACCCTGTACCCCAAGTACTAAACAAAAGTCCACCTATTATCATTTATCATGATCCCGATGGTTAATCTTTGAAACGAATTAGGCACCATATACATATGAAACATGCTACAAAGCTTCCCCTCCTCCTCAAGGTAATATGCTGCTATCAAAACGTCAGTGATGCAGGTAATCACAAACCTGGGTAGCTATTCCAGCATGGTCCACCCCAGGCACCCACAAGGCATTGTATCCAGACATTCTACGCCGGCGAATAATTGTATCCTGCAAGCAAATGAAAATCGGAAGCACATTAAAATACCCAATGACTAACTAAAACAAATCTAAAAGACAAAAGGAAGAGAAGAAGAAGAGGCAAGACACAGTAATGCTGAGACCTGGATGGCACAACTAAGTGCATGGCCTATAAAGTATACCCATACGATTGCAGTTGGTAAGTACACGATCTGCGAGAGGAATAACATCGGCCACGAAAGACATCGAAAACCCTAATTTCGATTGATTGGATCGCATCCCTACTTCCTCTTTCCATCACAGTCACGGACCCTACTCTTTCCGGCACCGGTGGCGGCGATGAGAGAGAACTGCACCGCCTCTATGAAGATTGCGGGGGGGGGGGGGGGGGGGAGAGAGAGAGAGAGAGAAGGACAGAAGATTGTCTTCTCTGAGAATTCAAATATTTAGGGAAGATTGCCCTCTCTGCCGTCAGAGCCGTGAAGGAGATGGCTACGTACGTGGAGAGACATGAAGGGAAAGAAGTATGGGTCGCGCAGGCATGGGAATACAACTGTCCAAACTCCGAAAGGCGGAATGGAAGAATAAGGTAAAAACGTGAATACAAAGCAGGGGTTTGAAGCAAAAAAAAAAAAAAACAAGAGGATTTCCTTTTAATATAGAAGGTATTAGATTGTTTTTTCATTGGTTAGTTTCGTCTTTATTTTTTGTGGATTAGTAGTTTGTATTGACGAGATAAATCAAAAAAATAAAAATTTTATAACCCAAATTCAAATTTTTTTTAAATAAAGACAAAAAATTAAGCCAAGTGGCTTAGTGGTTACCAATATTACCTTTCAGAATTCAAATATAATTTAAATGCAAACATATTACACCTTGGCCTCTTGTTTCAAATTCTTTACTTTTATAATGTTAAAAGATCACAAACAAAAAATTACAACACGTGTATGAAAGCGTAATAAAAAAGAAACGTGGTCCAGTAAATGGATGAGACCACAAAATTAGACCAGGTGAGTGAATATTAGTTAAAAAAGTTTAATTACTCAATGTATTTACAGTAATTCATAAATTAATGACAAATTAGTGAAAAATAGTAAATAATAGAGTGGATACAGGGTTGTTTATCCTTTCTTTGAAAAAGAACGGAGTTAAGCGATTATCTCCTCGCCTCCGTCTCTGTTCTCTCGCTTACAGGCCGACTTGAGCACAGTAAAGAGGGCACCACTGTACCACTCCATCCGGCCACCTGCACCGACGATGCCCCGAGTAGTACCATTCTGCGATGCGGCTCTCACCGGCGACTTGCACCGACAACCGCTACCACGAAGTATTTTCCTCTCTCTGAACTCCGTCCCTCTCTTTCTCGATCTCGATCTCTCTCTCTTTCGACACATACACACACAAGCACACACATGTATTTATCGCTATGTAGTTTCTGTAAGCCCTAATTTGTAAACCCTAATTTCCACCACTTTAGCCAACTTTTTCTTAGGGTTTTTATGGGTGACTTTGTAGATGCTGTGGCATCCAGTTGTTTGCAAATAATGTTTTTGGTGTTTGAATCTTGCTATAATTTTGAGAACGATATGAGCCATCTTCGCCCCCCCTTTAGCCCCAATTCGAGAACAGAAGGGAAGGCTGTGGAGAGGGCAACACTAAGGCACAGTGACAATGGCACTCTCAACAGGACACACACTCCTAAGACAACACAAATATGGAAAGAAAAGGGGTTAAAGAAACATCTTATACCTTCTCGAATTCAAACTAGTGCTTGATGACATCATCCAAAATGATAGCGTTTGATTCCTCACGCCTTTTCAGGAAAATGTGGGAAACGTCAAATCAGAAATTAAAAGGGTGCAACGATTCGAGACACCCGGAGGACGAAAAGGTGTCTTGGAAGTTACGCTCGCACCTGCAAGTGCAGACCTATCGCTTGGAAAGACTGCGCAGCAGCTGACATGTGTCAAGAATGTTAGTACGAAGCATAAAGACAGTATGAAAAGATAATATATCAGAAACTGCTCGTCGTAAGCTTTAGCTCATAATGCGTGAATATGCATGGACGATCAAAAGCTGGAGAGCAATTATGTGGGGTGTTTTCCCGAAACCCTGAAAGTTGTACAAGAGAAGCTCGTCAAAATCACCACGTGCCTATACATGTGGTAAAAAGCATGAAACGGATTGCGGACGACCACCAAGCCCATAACTCAATATTGGCTCTAATGAACCTGCTCGTTAGACGGTGCAATTGGAACGGCCCAGCATGGGATAAACCTAAAAAATAGATTTTCCTTGCGAAGATAAGGAAAAGAAGGAATATTCGAAGATATTCCCAGAATCAGTTGAACTGGGGAAGTTAAGCACAATCTTACCCAGAGATGGAAAGCCAGTAAGCATACCAAACAGAGAGCAAACTCCAATGAAGGGTAGGCTCCGAACGAGCAAGAAGTGGCCAACTTGGCAAGAATCCTTATCGAATAAGGAATCCAGAATCATGCAAGCTACATTGCCCAATAAGGAAGAATCCCAGACCTAAGCATCGAAGGTATGCATTAATCCATTTCATACAAACACTCTCGTTTAAGTTCATCCTCCAGTTCGTCAGTACTAACTTAAGTATCGGAGGGCCCTTGCCGCCTAAAGGCAGGGGTGCTCTGACGGTTTGTTCGTGCTGCAGGATCAAGGTTGCTCTATTCGAAGAGGATTTGATCTCATAAGAGCAAGGAAATTACTTCATGAGTTTTTCCCCTCTTACAAAATGATGGTAATATTATTTTGGAAGGTAGGGGATTTTCCTTACAAGAAGATAAATCTCATGCACAAAGTCGGTAGGAAAAATTAGGCATTCTTAGTATTTACTGTACTGTTTCACAGTCGATGTGGTAAACTAATAAATTATGTTCTTAAAAAAAATCCTACATCTTTTTTAACAGACAAGTTCGACATGGTTTATTAATTTACCATGTTTTAGGGCATAAAAAGTTTATACGTGGTGAATCAGTGATTTATCTTTTAAAATTTTTAAGGGAGCCGCTGCACAGTGCGCAGACCAAATTCATAAAGGGAAAATAATGGTAAATTTTTTATTTCACTTCCCTTTGTGAATTTGACTCGCGCAGCTATACTACAAGAAATCAGGGTTTTTGCGAGGAACGAAAGTGCTCGCCAAATCATGAAATTTCCTCGCCAAAACGCTTTTACGAGGAATTTATTTTCGTCGATCGTTCCTCGCAATTGCATAGTCTCCGATTCTCTTTTGCGAGGAAAATTTGCTTTCCTCGCAGAAACCACTTTTTAGCGTGGAAATCATTTTCCTCGCAAGAACTGATTTTTAGCATGGAATTTAGTTCCTCGCAAAAAAAATTTTCCTTTAGCGTGGAATTCAATTAGTCGCTAGACAATCTGCCATTTAGCGAGGAAATTTTTTCGACAGTATTGTCCAAAAAATTTGTAGCTAGCAACTATTTTTTTCCCTCGCTAAAGGTACTTTTAGCGGTGACCTTTTTTGGTCACTCCAGAAATTCCCATCTTGGGTGTATTTAGTTAATTTTCCTCGCCAATTGTGCTAGTTTTGGCGAGGAATTTTATTAATCCTATTCCTCACAAAAGTTTTTTTGCGAGAAAATCTATACCTTTTAAATTCATTTTTTAAATTCATTTATACTGGCACAAAGATGATATATATATATATTTTTATTTTTTTTTTGCAACAAAAACTATAATCAGCAATGATTCATTGCTATAACTCCCTTTTAAACAATGGGCTACCATATAATCCATACATAAAATTCATAGAACTAAAAGATAGATCTAGCTGTCAAAATACGAATACAATATCATCTGGCGAGAGTATCAGAGAGCAAACTTCAATACAAGGACTATAACATCTTCTGGTAAGCACCAAAAACTAAGGGAAAATGTAGCTTTGTCCTCCAAATTTACTTCTTCCATCCAAAAGTACAAAAACCAGTAGGCAAAAAAAGGTGTCCTTCAAAACTTCATTCTTCTCTGATCTCTTACTTCATTGTATTCCCAACCACCATTCATCATAGAGAATTTACCAATCTGGATAAGAAACCAAATAGAATTACAATATGTCCAAATTATAACCAATGAAGAAAAATTGCACATTGAAGAGTTAGGATAAACTAAAACAAACAGAAAATGACGGTGCTAAGCAAAAGATTTTATTAGTCTTTCAAAAAGTAGACATAAAATAGCACCAAAATTTAGTTCCAACATCAGAAACAATTTGATTACAGTTGTGATTTCAGACTAAGAAGCATGGACAATTAGAAGAAGGTGAAGTCCATGTCCGTGTTTGACACGTGTCGGACACCGACACTCTTCAGTCCTACGACCATTCAGCATCAAAGATCAAACTAAAACACCAACTTTAGCAATAACCTACTTTCATAGTAGTATCATAAATAATTTAGTAAACAAGGCCCGACCAAGCATAAAAACAATGAACAGCTTTAGCGAAAGCAAGAAATGGGATGAACCACTATCCATGCAAGGTTCACGTCTTGTGTGCTCATTCACCGTTCAACAAAGAAAGAACAACAATGTAATGCTATTAAACAGTTCAAATATAGCATGAATGAATCTATATATCATCGCTACTTGTTATTTCGATTGCAAGTTAATACTCGTATGAATGGAAAGCAACTCCTTACCAGCATCATTGGATGACATGTTGCGACTGTTTTGCATCTCTAAAAGGAAATTTAATTGGGTTTGCATGTTAGCCACAGTTTGTGTCAGTTGCTCAGAATTTTTATGAGCCTCAGCTGCCACCTTTTGAAACTCTTCACAATTCCTTTGTGCGGCCGCAGCTTCTTGTCTGGCCTCTTCAACATCTCTTATAAGTTTTGCCCGGGAAGTTTTTCCAGATATTGATGAGCTAGGCTTTGGACCAGATCCTAAGCCACGTAAGTATCCCGATTTGGATCCAAGGACATCACGAGAGAGCTCCTCATCGGACAATGGAGTAGAACCATTTTCCATCGACAGATCCTTGACTTGTTTTAACTTGTCCTACAAATATCATAATAAAATTAATTGCAGATAATGTGTTGGAAATATCTAAGCCAACTCTATGTTTTTAGTAGAGGAAAAACAAGAAAATGGGACAATTTGTTGGCTGCCTTTGTTGGCAGCAGTAAAGTCGAATAGGAACAGGGGAGGAGAGAGGTTTGTCTCTGGAAATCACTCTTTGTTTCTTCCACAAATTTCAAAGTGGGGGCTGCTGCCCCTTTACACATTACAAGACTTTAAATACTAGGGCTAGTGCAATATAAGGCTTGGGCCTCAACAACTTAATGGGTCCAATAACAAAATAAAAAACTAAGCCCAAACATAAACATAATAGATGGTCCAACATACAAAATAAAAATAACTAGCCCAAATAAAACCAAATTAAACCCAAAGCATTAATTAATTGTAACATAATGAACTGAAATTGAGACTAACTTGTCGAGAACATATAATCAAAATAGGTTATGAGGTGTTTTCCACTTACATATACGTTCTCTGAACCTTCTGTCCAACATTTTCCCTTTTGGCTATAGTGAGTCTCCTTCCAAGTTTCAACGATGTCAGGATTCACGCCGTTCTTTTTCTGTTGGATTATATTTGTGAAATCAATCATGCATTTATACTGAATAAATAAATAAAATTTCTTAGGAAATAATAGAGGTCGTACCAAATCATTTTGGACCTTGTGGAAAGGCTTTGATCCTGCGGTGTGGTGAAACCTAGGCCTCTTTCGATTGTCTTTATACTTGTCACATTTTTCCTGCATTTTCAATAACCAATTAGAAGTACCACCATCTGTATGATTAACAAAGTCATGCTACATGTTAGGATTTGTGAGACTAGTTAATGTTGAATATTGAGGAAATATCTTTATGTTCAAAATTAGCCGTCAAGGTTGTATAAATAAGATTTCAATTTGTGATTAGCATAATTTAACTCTAGATAATCATTAGAAATGGATAAAAGTGAAAGCACGCAAAAACTAAGATACCATTTCATTACATACCTTATACTTCTGCTCTTGCCATAAGTCACACAAATATGTCCAATCTGCCTCCTCTATGTCTTCAGGGCAATCGACAACTCCTTCTACCTCGAATTTCCTCTTGAGACGGGAACGGTGATCAGCATACCGCTTACCCATAGTTCTCAATATAGCTTCATCCACATAAGCTTCTTCAGGAAGATCAAATTTTTCCTGCATATCCCACAAATTCATCATTAAATATTTATAAGATAGCAATTTCAATTTCAAGTAACAATTCCACTGTTGTGTAAAAAGATTCACAAACTCAGACAGTCTTAAATATTTACATTTTCTTACGGAAGGGACAAAAAATTTCCCAACAGCTGCTATTATCTTCTAGTGCAACAAATAACAAGGTCATGCAACTAATACTTACTCGAATGTGCGCAATACAAATATCTTTTGCATCTTGAGACACCTTCTCCCAACTTCTTGCTTGTAAAGGAGCGAATTGCCGGACAACAATACCTAGCTCTGTGGTGTACCTAGTCAAGTCATCTTCATTTTCACTTGTCGCACGTCCCATTGTTTTAGAAAAGCCTAACTTCACCTTCTCTCCACGCCCTCGAATCTTGGCTAGCTCCAAACCTTTAGTTTTCCCACGTTTCTTAGTTACGGATGCCAAAGCTGGAAAATAGTAAAACATATAAATCTATAAAACTTGTACCATGAATCATTCTGCATTCTTCAAGTAATTACAAAAGTAACAAACTAACATTTTAACAGTTCATTTCTTAAAATATGTTGGTAAACTATGTACCTGGTGTCATGGGTACATTTTCCTGCAGAGATTCAGATGTATTTGGAACATTTGATGAATTACGCTCCAGTGCATTACTAGGCGTGGATGACACAGCCGGAGTGAGCTCCGATGTAGTAGTCATCCCACGAGTATTCATTCCATAACCTCCTCGTCCTTGTCCTCGTCCTCGTCCTCGTCCTCGACCGGTACCTCTAGTAGGCATTGCCGCCGCCAACCTACAAGACAAGAATTTTACTCAACTTAACAACGATTTTCAAATGAATATTAAGAAAAACACAATATATAGGGCAGACAGAAGAAAATAAGACGGATGGCTCCAGTTTTACCCAAATATACAACACCCATCGTGACATTAGTAAAGAAAATGATTAAATCTACTGGTAGTTCACAACCGCCATCATCATCGTCTAAGATGGACACACAAGGTAATCATTGGGTGTGGTGAATAAACAAAATCGGCGAAATCGGCAACAGTGAGGCCCTCCTACTGTCAATATTTGGGAAAAAATCTCAGCCTTTCACCCTCGTACTCACCGTTGAATCCGTCATTACGCTACGAGATTAGAGTGTTACACATGCAGAGAAGGGTTTTCGGTTGAAAGATATTTTTGAAGAGAAGACCTGTACTCAAGCTAGTGACAACAAATCAAGAGTTATAGAAGCCTCACCTTCTTCAGATCTCGCACTATTGAACGGAGCTGCCCAAGATTACTCGCCGTCTCTCACTTTCTTCGGAGGCCTTCTCTCTTCTGCGCCTCTTTTGCCCTATTTTGAGAGGATGCAAAGAGTTAAAAGAATAAACAATGAAGGCTGGAGAGTATGCAAAGAGTTAATATAATAAACAATGAAGGATGGCCCATAAGAGCAGCTCCAGCGTTTACCCTTTTTTTCCCTCAAATTTGGTTCCAAAATTTGGGTAAAAGCTCAATTTGGTATCACTCTCTCCAGTCGTTTACTCAGATTTCAAGCCCTAGCCGCCGCTCGCCGCCGTACGCCGCCTTCCACCACCAGAATCCCAATCGCCTCCATCACCAAGATCGCCGCCGTCGAGCTCTGAAACCACCGCCTACCACCACGAACGTCGAAACCACCACCGCCTACCACCACCAACGTCTGAACCCACCGCCGAAGTCGAAACCACCACCAACGTCAACCGCCACCAGATCCGAAACCACCACAAACGTCAAAACCACCACCGCCTACCACCACCAACGTCTGAAAACAAAGCCGAAGTCAAAACCACGACGACGACGACAGTGGTGGAAGGTGGTCCGACGAAGACGACGGTGGTGGAAATTTGGTTCAAGGGTGGTGGAAATTTGGTTCAAACCCTCTCTTCTCCCCAAATTTGAGGAAAAATCTGAGTAAAACTCAATTTGGTATGGGTTTGATGCAAGGACTGGAGTGAGTTTTGGGGGTTTTTACCCAAATTTTGAGTTTGGTTCAAAAAAAAGGGTAAGGGCTGGAGATGCTCTAACAATCCCAATTCTAAAAAAAAACGTGGGTACAACCTTTACGTGCAAAAGAGAGTTGTATAATAATATGCCAAGTCAAACTCGACATTTAATTAACCAATTCCTATAGAGTTTAGAAAATTAAATACTCGGTGACTAAATGCTAGAGTCCTTTGATTTTTTTTTAAACATTTTTTTTCCCAATAGAGAGAATTTCATTTCATGATAAATGGTATTACAAACTACTGGGTATAAAGACGGCTAAATAAAAAAAAACATATAGACGAAAAAAACATAAGTTAATTTAGGCCCGGCACTCTTATCTAGTGTTTGCTTCTCCCTTTGCACCAGAGCTACATAAGCCTCCAACTATGGCTCTTACTAAACGAGCTGAGCTCAGCTTGCAACCAACTCGGCTCGGCTTGCGAAAGTTCAGCTTGTTTTATGGGCTCGACTCGTTTAAAGAAGCTCGATAAGTAAATTAGTCCTACCATTGAGTTTTGGGCTCGTTAAGCAAACGAGCCGAGCTAGAACACTACAAAGTTCCTCAGCTCAGCTCGGCTCGTTTACACCCCTACCTCCAACGATAGGGTTAATTACTTTTGTCATCCATAGTGTTGAGGTGTGTAAGTAAGTTAGGTGACTTATCAGCTCGTTTGGCTAATGGGGAAGGGAGGGATATAAGAGCCTTCAGAAGATAAGTAAATTTGGGCCTAGTACTCCCTTTGCACTCGGATTGCTTAAGCTAACACAGCCAGCGAAACCAACCCCACCCCAATGATTATTCTTGTCTAGATAGGTGTCATCTCCGAAGTTCCCCTTAAAATTCTCTAAACACTTAGTTTTGGTACTAGTTTCATCCTATATATACCATGTTTGACTCATACAGGATTAGTTTCGGAATATCACATAACAAAGGTGAATTTCTCACTCATCATGTGTAATCCAAACGTATTCGAAAATAAGGGAGTAGCTAATAGGTCCAAATTGGGCTCCAACAATATCATACTTCTCTCACACTGATCTGTGCAATCTAACATGACCAAGATATTAATACTGGATGTTTTGTCAAACAGATATCTCAGATGGTCTTCATCGTCTGAGTAATTCAAATATTCTTATCTTTAAGGATAGAGTCGTTTAAATATCTTCTAATAAGCCAATCCAACTCCTCCGGGAGTCAATTAACACCCTCCGAGATATACGGCGTGTTACAAATAGAATCTTGGTGAATGATGGACTGCCTCCGGGATATTCTTGACTAACCTCCGTGAAAATAGGTTAGGCCAGTCCACTATATGCCTCAGTATAACGCCTATAATAAACCCCTCTACAGGGGATAAAGGTATGGTCATTCAAGTATTCCTTATGTTTGAGTTCAATTACTTTCTTCCCAAACATATTATAACTTAGGCATCGGAGGGGTGTTATCCTGCACCACACCGGTGTCATTAACCTTGTTTTTGTAGATAGTTGATTGGGAGCAACCAAAAATTTATTCATCAGTAAACGAGCAAAAAATTGAGCTCAAGCTCGACTCAGTCCTAAAAGAGCCGAACTAAGGTACTATCTCCGTCTCATAAAGTTTGGTCCCTACGAAACTACGTGCAATTTTCAAACTAAAAAATAATGTATTTACCAAAATAATTTTTGAATTTTTTTTGCACCGTATAAAAGTTCTTGATGAGATCTATCAAACAAGATCCATATTGACTAAAAAATTATTTTTGTAAGCACGTTATTTTTTAGCTTGAAAATTGCACGTAGTTTCGTAGGGACCAAACTTTATGTGACGGAGGGAGTAATTTACTTAACGATCCTCCTTAAACAAGTCAAGTCTATATAAACGAGAAGAGCTTTAACGAACTCGTTTACTAAACGCGCCTACAACTCGAGCTTGTCTCAATTACTAGACGAGTCGAGTCATGACCAGCTCAGTTCCTTTGTAGGCCTCAAAGAAATTTCGAATGAAATTTTGCGGCATCTTTTAGCGAGGAATTTTTCCAATGTCGTGAAGGACTTTTTTGCGTGGAAAAAAAATTCTTGATCTTTTCGCCATATATTTGGCAGTGCGCCAAAATTAATTTGTTCCCGCCGACCTTAAAAAGACCCGCCAAATTTACATCGTGCGCCGATATTGACAAGCCGCCAAAATTTTGGTAGCCTTTTAACGAGGAATTTTTCGATTTGTCGTGATTGCATTTTTGCGTGGAAAACAATTCCTTGCATATACCATTACCTTAACAATCAGATTTATACTCCTCGGGGAAATATTTTCGCGCCTGACTACAAAACACCCGCCCAGATTTCTATGCGAAAATTTGAAAGCCCGCCAAATTTGTTTTAGCGAGGAATTTCTCTATTTGTCGCAAATCACGTATTTGCGTGGAAATAACTTCATTGAAATTCCTTTTTAGCTACAAAAGTGTTCATTTCCTCGCGCAAACTATTTTACAGCTTTAGCGAGGAATCATAAATTGGTCACCATTAATTATTTGCGTGGAAATAAAATTGTTGGAATTGCTTTTTAGTGACAAATTGGTTAATTTCCTCGCGGAAACGAATTTCCCGCCCCCAAAAAAAAAGGCGCCAGGAATTTTGGAATAACATATAGCGAGCAATTTATCAATTCCTCACGAATAATCTTTGGTGACAAGTATTTAGCAAGCAATTTATCAATTCCTCGCTAATAATCTCTAGCGACAAGTATTAGCGAGGAAATTATCAATCAATTTTTCAAAATCAGAATTTTCGACCCTTTAGCGAGGAAAGAAAAAATTCCTCGCCAATGCCAACTTTTTGCGAGGAAATAGACTTCCTCGCTAAAAATTCCTCGCTAAATGTCAAATTTCTTGTAGACGCTCCTTTAAAATTTTAATCATGATTGCTCGATCAAGGATTTTTTAATGAAACCATGAAGAACTACAGTGAAAATCATAAATAGCATGCACAAATTCTATAGGAAAATTGGGCATTCTTAGTCCATAATAATTGTTTATTAATTTCCAATGTTTACTGTAGTGTTCCGCAGTCGATGTGGTAAACTAATAAATAATACTCCCTCTGTTCCTAAATAAGAGCCCCACTTTCTCTCTTACCATTTTTCAAATCAAAAAATAAAGTACTTCCGTATATCATTTCTTTTCATTTGGTGTGAAAAAATTCAAAAAATGATACACGGAAGTACTTCATCTTTTGATTTAAAAAATGGCACGACTTTTCGTAGTGGACTCTTAATTTGGAACGGAGGGAGTATTATTTTTTAGAAAAATCCTACATCTTTTATGATAGAAAAGTTTGACATAGATTATTGATTTACCATGTTTTAGGGCATAAAAAGTTTATATGTGGTGATTCAGGATGTATGTTTACTGTTTTCCTAAATATTAAAAAATTCAATGGAATATGATAAACCAATAAAGCACAATGGAGAATCGTAAATCAGAAATCCATGAAAAATGTGGCTTATTTGTACATCGTGATTGTATTATTTCTCATACAACAAGGGTAAAAATACCATTTATTGGGTATCAATGGCAGTGTACTCTTCTACTATTTGATGGTCTAATTTTACAAATATTGTGACTGACAGAAACTAAAACTATAAGAGGGGAAAAACTCACGAAGTTATTTCCTTACTCTTATGAGATCAAGTCCTCTTCTGATGGAGCGATTCTGATCCTGCAGAACCAGCAAACCGTCAGAGCACCCCTGCCTCTTGGCGGCAAGGGCCCTTCGATGGCTAAGTTAGTATAGGTGAACTAGAGGACGGCCAAAACGAATGTGTATGTATGAGAATGGGTTTAAGCATACCTCTAGTATTTAGGAGTCGTTTTCTTATATAGGCGATTAGTTTGCATTTACATTCCCTGTGGAACTCTTCTCTGTATGAAATCCTTCCAAGCTTAGGATTCTCCCTTATTGGGCAGCGTAGCCTGCATGATTCTGTATCCTTATTCGATAAGGATTCTTGCCCGGATGGCCGCACATTGCTCGTTCGGAGCTTTACCCTACATGGGAGTTCGCTCCTTGTTTAGTATGTTGACTGACTTTCCATCTCTGAGTAAGATTGTGCTTATCTTCGCAAGCTCAACTGATTTTGGGAATATCTCCGAATATTCCTTCCTTTCCTTATCTTCGCAAGGTAAGTCTGCTATTAGGGTTTGCCCTGTATTGGGCCGTTCCATCTGTGTTATTCGACGAGCAGGTAGTCTTGGTGGAGTGGGTAAAAACTGATTACCCTACTTTTAGGCATAGCACGTGCCTAAGGCGATCACCACGAGAGGGTGAATAACTCGGCACCACATAGGGAGTCCGTGGGCCCTGTGCCGAGCTAATCCCGGACCATGAATAAGGTCAGAATAATTAAATAAGTTAATATATCAGGATGTACTAGCTCGGCATAAGACATAAAGGGATACCCCTGGTATGGCCGAGCTAGGTAGGCTACGTGTGTAGCTTGAATAGCATTCTGGAATACATAATTCAGCTCGGCGTAATAAGCTGAACTATGTACGAGTTATTCCGAGCTACGTGGAAGCACGGCACCGCCACGAGAAGGGCGGTGAGACATTCCAGAATAGTCTACAGCGGCTCCTTACGAGATAAGGAGCAAACCTGTGAAATAAGGGATTAATATGGGAAGTCCTAACGTGATTAGGAGTATACCCCGTATAGGGAAGAATCCTATATGGAAACAAAGACCCCTGCTAGACGAAATCTAGCAGGACGTGGAGACTTGCCCCTAATAGGAAAGTCCTATTAGGAGAAGGATTCCTAAAAGGAATAGGAAACCAGGGGCACGAGATGCCTAAAGATAATGAACATCTACACCTATAAATACAAGGCAAGAACCATGACAAAAGGTACGCTGTGAAACCTATTTTCATACGCATTCTGCTTTGAACTCTCAAGTACGTGATACTAACTTAGGCATCGGAGGGCCTTTGCCAACGAGAGGCAAAGGCGCTCTAACCCTTTTTCTGTCTTGCAGATCTAGGGTTGATTCAAGGAAGCACGTGATCCAGGGTTACGTGGAATCATCCCCGTACACTTGGGTAACTACTGGATTATGGGCTTTGTGGTCGTCGGCGTACTATTCCGTGTTTCTTTCCTCGTGCATGTCACGTGTCAGCTCTGGACGAGCTTTTCTGGTCGTCTTCTGTATCTATTGGAAAATACCCCACACAATTGCTCCCCAGCTTTCGGTCGTCCATGCATGTTCGCGCATGACGAGCAGAAGCTTATCGACGAGCAGTTGCTGCCATGCTTATCTTTTCGTACCGTCGTTACGCTTCGTACCAATGTGCCTTCCACGTGTCAGCTGTTGCGCAGACTCTCCAAGCGATAAGTCTGTGCCTACAGGCGTGAGCGTAACTTCCGAGGCACCTTTCCGTCGTCCGGGTGGCTTGAATCATTGCACCCTTTTAATTACCGATTTGACATTACCCCACCTTTTCGTGGAAAGGCGTGAGGAATCAAAACACTATCGTTTTAGATGATGTCAGCGAGCACTAGTTTGAATTTGAGAAGGTATAAGACGTTTCCTTGACCTTCCTTTTTTCCATATTCGTATTGTTCTGTGAGAGTTGTTGAGAGCGCCATTGCCTATTGTGTCCTTTGAGTTGCCCCCTTTACAGACTTCCCTTTCGCCGGAAAAGACTTTCTCTGGCCGTCGTCGGTTGCCTGTAAGTTTCTTGCGACCCTTTCCGCTCTTCTTGCACAGTTGTTCTTAGGGTTTACTAGTACCTGCGTTGCTTTCCGCCATGGGTAGGTTTAGGAGCCTCTGCGATAATGAGGTTCATATGGAGGCCTTTCGCCGCCGTTACGAGGTCCCTGACGATGTTAATCTAACCTTGGCTCCTCCTGGCGCTGATACCCATGACCAAACCGAGGGTAGGGTTCATGTTCCCCTCTTAGCCGTTGTAGAAGGCGGCGTTAGGTTTCCCCTACATCCCTTGCTAGTCGAGATCTGCAACATCTGTCGCCTTACCCCTCTCCAGCTTTGTACCAACTTCTATCGCGTGGTCATGGGAGTGGTGGCCCTGAACAGACTCCTGGGCACAAACCTGGGTTGGTCAAGGCCCAAGAACTGCACGAGAAGCAGCTAAAGAGGCCCTAGGCCAGATCTCCAAATCACCATTGGCCCATTGGATCCGCGCGGAGAAAACGCCGAGCAGGGTGAAGCACTCAGCGTTCATCCCATACGAAACCAGCACGGATCCTGTGGCCCACATTCAGCATTACCAACAGGCCATGTTCATGCATGAGCAAGATGATGCATTGCTATGCAAAATGTTCCCATCCAGCCTGGGGAAAGTGGCACTAAGTTGGTACCATAAGCTCCCAGAGGGTTCCATCCTGTGCTGGACTCAGCTGGCCGAGGAGTTCACTGCTCGGTTTCTTACAAGCCGAGCGGCTCCAAAGACCTTTGATGCGCTAACCTCTATGAGACAGAGGGATGATGAGACTCTGCGTCAATACTCGAAGCGCTACTGGGAAACCTTCAACGAAATTGAAAATTGTAGTGAGGAGTATGCCCTAGCAACATTCAAAACAAGTCTGCCCGTGCATAGTAAGCTACGAGAATCGCTTACCATGCACCCAGTCAAGACTGTGGCTAAATTGATGGAGAGAATTCAGGAGCATGCACGGGTAGAAGATGATATCTTACAGGCTGGAGGGAAGATCGTGGCAGGACATCCTCAGCTCCCAGAAAAGAGGACCATGGAGTCAAAGGTATACAAGAAGGACTTCACAACAGAAAGGAAGGATTACGCCCAGCACAGGAAGGACAGAGCTAATCCCGACCCCAAGTCATATTTCAGCATTATGGCGACTTTCAACATTCCAATCTACAAGATGCTGTACAGGATCAAGAATGAGCAATGGTTCAGAAGACCCCCAAAGATGACTGGGAATCCAGAGAAAAGGAGGGCTACCAATCAACACTACAGCTATCACAGAGATTGGGGGCACATGACTGAGGATTGCGTGGAGTACAAAAAGTTTCTGGATGAGAAGGTGGCGGAGGGTCATCTCAAAGAATTTCTAGCTGAAAGCAAGAACGACGCCGAGCTGATAGAGGAGATGGACTACGATAAAGGTCCAAAAGGAACAATTCATATGATACACGGATTGGTGGCCCCATACACAAACAACGAGATAAGGCACATCCAAAGGATTAACGGGCATGCGAAGCAAGTCATGAAGCTCGGCGCGAAAAGGTCAAGACCTGAGGGAGTCATGGAGGCCCCAATCACCTTCACTGATGACGACCTGGATGGGGTGTCAATACCCCATAACGACGCGCTGGTGATCACCCTACGAATAGGGGAATATAACGTGGAAAAAATCCTTGTGGATCAAGGGGCTAGCACAGAAATCATGTACTACGACACCTTTAAGAAGATGGAACTCCCGACGAACTCGCTGCAAAAATGTCTTGTCCCTTTGGTTGGCTTTAGCGCGCAAACAGTATGGCCTATGGGAAAGGTCACTCTACCTGTCCGAGCAGGGTCGGTAGTGTTGAAAACTGATTTCCTTGTGGTGGACATCCCTTCTTCCTATAACGTGATTATAGGAAGAACATGGATGCACAAGATGAGGGCGGTCTCCTCAACTTACCACCAAAAGATTAAGTACCCCGGGGTAGACGGAATAGAATGCATCAGGGGCGACCAGAAGGTGGCCGATCAGTGTTTTGCCCTGGTCTTGAAAAAGTCCCCAAAGGCCGAGCTAGTCCAAACGGTTGAGGTCTCAGACCAACCAACTTTGGAGGATGTCGGGGGTGATCCCACCAAGAAGATGGTGGAGGGACTGAAGAAGATACAGATTCAGGAGGACGATGCAGAGAAGTATTTCCTGATCGGCGAGACCCTCTCCGAGCTAGAGGAAAGAAATCTGGTTACTTTTCTTAAAGACCACGTTGATGTGTTTGCTTGGACCCCCCAGGAAATGCCTGGGATAGATCCTGAAGTCATTTGCCACCACTTGAACGTGGACCCTCAGCATAAGCCAGTTGTTCAGAAGGCAAGGAGGTCGGCCCCACAGCACGCAGACGCTGTAATTGAGGAGGTAGAACGGCTACTAGAAGCGGATGCCATACGAGAAGTGAGCTATCCAGATTGGTTGGCCAACACAGTGGTAGTCAAAAAGAAAAATGGGAAATGGAGGGTCTGTGTGGATTTCACCAGCCTCAACAAAGCATGCCCCAAAGACAGCTTCCCACTTCCCAGAATTGATCAACTTGTGGACGCTACATCAGGCTATGAAAGGATGAGTTTTCTTGACGCATATCGAGGATACCATCAGATAGCTATGTACGAGCCCGATCAAGAGAGGACGTCCTTCATCTCTCCCAGAGGGCTCTACTGTTACAAGGTTATGCCGTTTGGGTTGAGGAATGCTGGAGCAACCTATCAGAGGCTGGTTACTAAGATGTTCAAGGATCAGCTCGGTAAGACTATGGAGGTCTACATCGACGATATGGTAGTCAAAAGCAAGTTGAGGCCTGATCACCTTGCCGATCTAAAGGTAACCTTCAACATTCTCAGAGAATACAAGCTTAAGCTAAACGCTTCGAAATGTGCCTTTGGAGTCAGCTCGGGGAAGTTTCTTGGGCACTTAGTAACTAAAAGGGGGATTGAAGCTAACCCAGATCAAATCACGGCTCTGCAAAGCCTTCAAAGCCCAAAGACCACGAAGGAGGTCCAAAGGCTAACGGGGATGGCAGCAGCTCTAAATCGCTTCATCAGCAAATCCTCAGACCGCTGCAAACCTTTCTTTCAGCTTCTGAAGAAGAGAGAAGGCTACGAATGGGGAGCCGAGCAGGAACAGGCCTTCCAGGAATTAAAAAGCTACTTATCATCACCACCCTTACTCTCTACTCCAGAAGCTGGGGAGCGGTTAGTATTATACTTAGCCGTATCTGATCGTGCGGTCAGCTCGGTCCTCCTACGAATAAAGGGGACGGAGCAGGCCCCAGTTTATTTCGTAAGCAAAACACTGTTGGATGCTGAGACACGTTACCTACCGTTGGAAAAATTGGTATACGCTCTTGTCATAGCATCAAGAAAGCTACCCCACTACTTCTTGCAGCACCCCATCACCGTATTCACTGAGTATCCACTAAAAGCCTTGCTCAGAAAGGCAGACCTCTCCGGCAGGATATCCAAATGGTCCATAGAACTAAGTCAGTTTGACCTTGATTACCAACCTAGAACTGCAGTCAAAGGGCAGATTCTAGCGGATTTCGTAGTTGAGTTTACTCCAACAGTGGCACCACCGCCACCACCTCTCCACGAGAAGGAGCAAACTAGAAAACCCGAGCAGCCAACGAGAATGGCCGATTCGGAATCAGACGAATGGAGGCTTTACGTAGATGGGTCAGCCTGCAACAAAGGATCTGGAGCAGGGGTTGTGCTTTTCTCTCCAGAAGGATTGGTTCTGGAGCAAGCGCTGCGGCTAGGATTTAGTGCCACCAATAATGTGGCAGAATATGAAGCCTTGATTGCGGGATTGAAGAGTGCCCTAGAACTAAAGGTAAACAAATTGAGAGTATTTTGTGACTCACAATTAGTTGTTAACCAGCTTTCAGGAGAATACGCTACGAAAAGCGAGAAGATGGCCGCGTACTCAGATGCAGCCAAAGATCTGCTTGATAAATTTTGTAAAGTCCACATCCAGCAAATCAGCTCGGGTCAGAATGCACACGCAGACTCACTGGCTTGCCTGGGATCAGCAATCAGGACAGAGTATCGTCGCACAGTGACGGTGGATTACCTGGGCGAACCAAGCATTGGCCGAGCGGTGGAAGTCGTGATGGAAACAGAGTTTGGGCCGAGCTGGATGGACCCGATAGTGGCATACCTACGAGATGGTACCTTGCCAGAAGATAAGAGGGAAGCACACAAAATCAAGACCAAGTCCGCACGCTTTTGGCTCTCTCCAGAAGGTAAGCTCTATAGAAAGTCTTTCCTTGGACCATATTTGTTGTGTGTACACCCAGCCCTTGTTCAGAAATTCCTCCACGAGATCCATGCTGGAACTTGTGGGGGACACACCGGTGGCAGATCTATAGCCCACCGAGCAATATCCCAGGGATATTGGTGGCCTTACATGCAGGAGGATGCAAAAGCTTTTGTCAAAACTTGTGAGAAGTGCCAGAGGTTTTCTCCCCTCATCCGAGCCCCAGCGGAGGATCTATTACCTCTAACCAGTCCATGGCCGTTTGCTCAATGGGGATTGGATATCGTGGGTCCTCTCCCTATGGCAACGGGGAAACGAAAATTCCTACTCATTGGCACTGATTACTTCACCAAATGGATAGAGGGGGAGGCTCTTGCTAAAATCACAGAAGCCATGGTGGAAAGGTTTGTTTGGAACAAGATAATCACAAGGTTTGGAGTACCTTACTCCATCATCTCAGATAATGGATCCCAGTTCGGCAAGAAGTTCAAAGCCTTTTGTGCTCAGTACGGCATCAGGAACTATTACTCCACCCCAGCTTACCCACAAAGCAATGGGCAAGCAGAAGCTTCAAACAAGACTATCTTAAAAAGTCTCAAAAAGAGGTTGGAGAAGAAAAAGGGAAAATGGCCCGATGAGCTCCCAGCCGTACTCTGGGCCTACAGAACCACCCCGCGGCGATCTACGGGAGAGACGCCATATTCCCTTGCTTATGGGACAGAGGCAGTGATTCCCTTGGAGATTGGTTTGCCAACCATTCGCACTGCACTTGTAGAATCGGGGGGCAACGATAGTGCCCTGGCCGAGCAGCTAGACCTCGCTGAAGAGAAAAGAGAGCGGGCACTCATCACCTTAGCAGCGTACCAGGAGCAGCTACGAAGAAGCTACAACAAAAAGGTACAACCAAGAGAGTTCAAAGTAGGCGACCTAGTCTTGAGAAAAGTCTTGGCTAACACCAAAGTGTCCTCAGACGGGAAGCTTGGGCCGAACTGGGAAGGCCCATACAAGATTGTGGGAATTGCTGGCATCGGGGCCTACCGTTTGGCTGACCTGGATGGAGATCCTGTACCACGGCCATGGAATGTCCAGAACCTGAGAAAGTTCTACCAGTGACCTGCTTATGTGGTTACGAGTACAGTCACATCTTTTTTTTAGAGGAGAATACGAATAAATTCACATTTGTTTTAGCACTTTGTTGGGATTACGAATAAAATCACCAACAGTTATTTAGATTTTTTGTCTTCATTAATAAAAATTTCATTTTTCCCTTACTATGATGTTGTTTAAATATGAACCCAAGTTGCTTCCAATCTGGATTCCTATTGGGGAGCAGATAGTGTATATGTGCAACGAATATTGCAGCGCCAAAATTCTAAGTATGAAGAAACTTAGTGTATATATGTGCAACGAATATTGCAAGAAACTCTAAGTATAAAAACACTTAGATTTGCAACGAATACTGCAATACTTTCTAAAGCACGAAAAAGCTTAGATTTGCAACGAATACTGCAATACTTTCTAAAGCACGAAAAAGCTTAGATCTGCAACGAACACTGCAATGATTTCTAAGTACGAATAGACTTAGATAAACAAATTCCAACGAATATTGGTAACTACCTGAGTATGAAAACACTTAGGTCGGGGAAAACACTTGAACACCTAGTATGCAGAAAAGGTATAGCACGAAGAAGCTTACAAGTACTGCATAGAGAAAACTTGATAAAGATATGCTTGAAAACATTTGCAGAAATACAAGTGCCTAACAAGTACGGAAATACTTAAAAGTACCAGCATCAGATATTAAAAAGGCCACATCCGGCCGAGCCAAGATCACGCAGGATCAAAAGTTGAGACTTAAGTAAAGCAAACAACAAGTCTAGCAGCAGGCATCAAGCCTCTTCACCGTGCTGACCAGCATCGATGGCAGGATTGGGGACAGGGTTGTCGCCCCTAAGGCCTTCAGCAACGTCCTCAGTAATAGTAAGGTCAGTGACGTTTTCCTCTGTCGGAATCAGCTCGGTATTGGGCTCAGGTTGAGCTTCTGAGTTGGGCTGAACTCCAGCATCGGGATTAGCTCGGGGAGCAGATGCCTCACTAGGGAGTTCCATATCAGTCCAATAAGGGGAGGACGGATCCACCCCAAGCTTGGTAAGGCATCTTTGCCAAGCCGCGCTCCAAACAGCATCCTGCACTGCGGGCATCTGTGCTCTGTAGTTGTCGGTGATTACGACAACAGCACGGTCGTATTCAGCTTCCGCCTTGGCCTCCGCAGTCACAAGCTGCTGACGAAGTTCATGCTCGACCTCAGCAGCCTTCCTTTTGAGCTCTGCATTCTCTCCTTTCAAACCCTCCACCTCCACCCGAGCTTCCTTCAAAGATTGGGCATGCTGGGCGCTCTCCCGTTCGGCTTTGTCAGCCCTCTTCTGCTCTCTCTTAAGGTCTTTTTCAACCTCTTTTGCTCGGTCAAAACCGGCGGCGGCTTTCTGCATGATCTGTAGAAAGGAGGTGTCAGCTATAGACAAACAAAAAACACAACAAACTAACTATTAAACTTTTGTACCTTGGCACTCGATTGAAAAATCGACTTCATGAGAGTGTCATAGGAACTGCTCTTCTCTCTCTCCATGTCAAGTGGGAGAAGAGCGGCTCTAGACACACCGAACGCCACCTCGGTGGAGGAGATCTTATCAATCATGTTCAGGGGCGTGCCATCAGGACGGGCCAGGAGAGGCTCCCATGGCTGCACCAATGGAGGAGAATCAGTAAGGCGTTGGCTTGGGCCCGAGCTTGCTGTCCTTCTCCTCTGCGGGGGAGGTTGATCATCGTGAGTACTCTCTGATGGCCTTTTGTCCCTCTGTTGCTCAGATAGAGACGCATCAGGCGCCTCAGAGGGGCTGATAACTCGGACAGCCGGAGGGGCATGAGAAGCCCGCCCACCAAGGTTCAACTCACCGAGCAGGTTGATTGGCTCAAGCGGCATCTCTCTATCAGGGGAGGGAGAATAACCGGACGAATCGTCTGAGTCTGCAAGAAGCGCGGCTTGCTCAGACAAGGATTGGATGATTGAGCGGTGATCCAACGCTCTTTCCTCTATTTCTTCTTCTTCTTCTGATGCCCCCCTACCAGATGTGCTCGCCTCTTGATCTGTGCGGACGAGGATTGGGATAGCAGTTGGTATATCGGGTACGTGAGCAAACGTGATTTGCTGTTGTAGATTGCTCGGAGCCCGAGCTCTCCTAACTCTTCTTGTGGCTTGGCCTCTACGGGGTCGAGTGCTTCTTTGCTCGGCCGGTGGACGTGTGGCAATTAGCGGGGTAGCTGGAGGCCAGGGATGTCTCGATCTTGGCTCGCCGGCCCTTCTGATACCGCCCCAGTATGTTGGGGTGTAATCCAAAAGCAGGTGCGCTGCACGGCCGAGACCGACAGGTGTTGGTGCGAAACCGTCAAAGTATAACGCCCGAGCAATATCCTCACGATGGAGGTTACCGTGGATCAGACGGCCACCATGGTTGAGGTTACTAGCTGCAAAATAGCATGAAGAAGAAATAATCAAATGGCAGTTTCTGGGAAAAGCAGACAAATAAGGATACAGGAATAAAGGTACTAACGCAGTCCGCCAGGAGTTGTGGGGCAGGCAAAGCCGATGGTCCTCCCCTCGGCATCTCTGGGCTCCCATTTGCCAGTGACTACGAGGTAGTCGTCTGCCTCTCCTTTGGAGGAATTTGGTAGGTCGGTGATAAGCTTCTGGTTAGGATCCCTGGCTTTGAAATAGAAATTTTTATGCTCTGTAGGGACTACACTATAGAGGTAGTGCAAATCCCACCAGTCTAGATGAAGGCCAAGTAGCCTGTTAAGGGCAATTGTGCCCATAACCACCCTGACGAAGTTGGGGCAGAGTTGCATAGGGTTTAACTGACATCTGTTGCAGACCTCCCTGAAAAAGGGATGTAAGGGGAACCTAAGGCCCCCCTCAACTATGAAAATCAGGGGGATATGGATTTTGTCTTCGGTTTGACCTAGTTCTCTCATATCGTACCTATTGTCCAATCGGAATTGAACGTCGGCGGGGATACTATATTTTCGACGAAACTCGTCTCTTTTCTCAGGGGAACTTAATAAGGCTCTGTGCCTACCCATGGCTTCTGTAGAACTAGGGTTTCACCGTTGAAACCCAGGAGGAAGAAGAAAGGAATGAACAGTAAAAGGGGAAAAGACCAGGAAGGGCGGAAATGGAAGGGTCACTTACGTGAGAAGGCGGACCTAAGAACGACTCACTCCGACGATAATGACGGACGTTCTCCGACGAAGGCTGGAGAAAAAGGGGTACTTCTGTTGCAGAAAACTTGAGTATTGTTGATGGCGAAACGAGGTTCTCCTCCTTCTCTCTTGCTCTTTCTTTCTTTTGATGGAATGAGAAATGGGAGAAGGGGAAGGGTTTTAGGGGGAAAGTAACCTTTGTCCCGCCCAAAACCCCATAAAGTAGGGTGTGACGTACGAGATATCACCCCGAATCGTCCTTTGGGCTTATCTGATGACCAACGGGTCATTTCACATTTAATGCACTGACAGCATCACTACCCACGTGGAGGGGAGGCATGCAAGAAGATGCATCAGGAAACATGTGAAGCTCCTGCGCACCGCTGATGAATGACAGCAGTAGCAGAGCTGGGGAGCAATTGGAGTGGGTAAAAACTGATTACCCTACTTTTAGGCATTAGCACGTGGCCTAAGGCGATCACCACGAGAGGGTGAATAACTCGGCACCACATAGGGAGTCCGTGGGCCCTGTGCCGAGCTAATCCCGGACCATGAATAAGGTCAGAATAATATAAAAAAGTTAATATATCAGGATGTACTAGCTCGGCATAAGACATAAAGGGATACCCCTGTATGGCCGAGCTAGGTAGGCTACGTGTGTAGCTTGAATAGCATTCCTGGAATACATAATTCAGCTCGGCGTAATAAGCTGAACTATGTACGAGTTATTCCGAGCTACGTGGAAGCACGGCACCGCCACGAGAAGGGCGGTGAGACATTCCAGAATAGTCTACAGCGGCTCCTTACGAGATAAGGAGCAAACCTGTGAAATAAGGGATTAATATGGGAAGTCCTAACGTGATTAGGAGTATACCCCGTATAGGGAAGAATCCTATATGGAAACAAAGACCCCTGCTAGACGAAATCTAGCAGGACGTGGAGACTTGCCCCTAATAGGAAAGTCCTATTAGGAGAAGGATTCCTAAAAGGAATAGGAAACCAGGGGCACGAGATGCCTAAAGATAATGAACATCTACACCTATAAATACAAGGCAAGAACCATGACAAAAGGTACGCTGTGAAACCTATTTTCATACGCATTCTGCTTTGAACTCTCAAGTACGTGATACTAACTTAGGCATCGGAGGGCCTTTGCCAACGAGAGGCAAAGGCGCTCTAACCCTTTTTCTGTCTTGCAGATCTAGGGTTGATTCAAGGAAGCACGTGATCCAGGGTTACGTGGAATCATCCCCGTACACTTGGGTAACTACTGGATTATGGGCTTTGTGGTCGTCGGCGTACTATTCCGTGTTTCTTTCCTCGTGCATGTCACGTGTCAGCTCTGGACGAGCTTTTCTGGTCGTCTTCTGTATCTATTGGAAAATACCCCACACAATTGCTCCCCAGCTTTCGGTCGTCCATGCATGTTCGCGCATGACGAGCAGAAGCTTATCGACGAGCAGTTGCTGCCATGCTTATCTTTTCGTACCGTCGTTACGCTTCGTACCAATGTGCCTTCCACGTGTCAGCTGTTGCGCAGACTCTCCAAGCGATAAGTCTGTGCCTACAGGCGTGAGCGTAACTTCCGAGGCACCTTTCCGTCGTCCGGGTGGCTTGAATCATTGCACCCTTTTAATTACCGATTTGACATTACCCCACCTTTTCGTGGAAAGGCGTGAGGAATCAAAACACTATCGTTTTAGATGATGTCAGCGAGCACTAGTTTGAATTTGAGAAGGTATAAGACGTTTCCTTGACCTTCCTTTTTTCCATATTCGTATTGTTCTGTGAGAGTTGTTGAGAGCGCCATTGCCTATTGTGTCCTTTGAGTTGCCCCCTTTACAGACTTCCCTTTCGCCGGAAAAGACTTTCTCTGGCCGTCGTCGGTTGCCTGTAAGTTTCTTGCGACCCTTTCCGCTCTTCTTGCACAGTTGTTCTTAGGGTTTACTAGTACCTGCGTTGCTTTCCGCCATGGGTAGGTTTAGGAGCCTCTGCGATAATGAGGTTCATATGGAGGCCTTTCGCCGCCGTTACGAGGTCCCTGACGATGTTAATCTAACCTTGGCTCCTCCTGGCGCTGATACCCATGACCAAACCGAGGGTAGGGTTCATGTTCCCCTCTTAGCCGTTGTAGAAGGCGGCGTTAGGTTTCCCCTACATCCCTTGCTAGTCGAGATCTGCAACATCTGTCGCCTTACCCCTCTCCAGCTTTGTACCAACTTCTATCGCGTGGTCATGGGAGTGGTGGCCCTGAACAGACTCCTGGGCACAAACCTGGGTTGGTATGATATCCGTCGCCTTTACAGTGTCTGCCCCACCACCCATGGGACTTATTATCTCAAGATTCGGAACAAAGAGCGTCGTTTAGTGACCGATCTTCCCAATTCCTGTCGTGGGGAGAATGATGATTTTTTTATTGTGACCGGGAATTTCCTGCCCAGGGACGACGGTGGCAATGTCGTGGGGCCTCCGTGCCCCCACACTTTTGGGCGTACACGTCGGTTCTCCTTTTTTTCGTCCTTTGTTAGTTTCTTTATTTTGGGAATTTCTACTTAGCTGCTCATTACGTCTACTTTTTCTGTTTCCGCAGCGGAGAATATCAACGAGGGTCACCTGGTGGTGCACGACGGTGTCCATCTTCTTGATATTGAGAGAGCGCTCAAGTTTCCAGGCATCAGGGGGATTGACCCAGAAGGGCTAGGTAGGGCTGCACATGTTTTGCTGAAGTACAATCCCTCCTATCGTGGCGGTGTCCGTATAAGTGAGGCTTCTACTTCTGCCAGGAATTTACGCAGGGGAAGAGGTCGTGTTGGGGTAAGACGTTCTTCTTTCCAGATGCTTTTTTTTCGTAATCAGGTTATCCGTGCTTCGCGTATGAACAATTATCTTGGAATTGACTTGTCTTGTAAAAATGTTTAGAGTGATTTGTCTGGAGAGAGTACTAGCAGTGTCCCTGTGAGAGACCAACCCCCTGTTTCAGCCATGCCGAGAGTTGTGCCTGACTTTTCTGATTTTATAACCCTTGATGATGATGAGTCCCCCGTCCAGTCCCTTGATCCTTTGGGAGCTTCTTCTTCTGCTCGTCCCCCTTCTCCCCCTCCTCCTCCAGAGCAAAGAGAGCCTGATGTTGTTCTGGAGAAGAGGCCCAGAGAAGAGTCTGTCCCTGCTCCGAACCCTTCTCAGCAACGTCGTCGTACGACCAGGAGTTCTTCGGTTCCGCCACCTCCCCCAACTGCTGAGCCCAATCCTGAGTATGACATGGCTGTGTGGAACCCTCCTTTGCGTCGTGGCACCCTACCTGTCCTTGCCACTAGCAGTTGTGATAATGCTGAGGTTGCTTTGGCCGTTGGACGAGCTATTTTGCTCCCTGGGGATGTTGAGAGAGAGGTGGGATCTAGCTACCTCAAGCTTCTGAAGGATGGCTTCCAGCACCACATCAAGGTATGACTTTTGCTATTCGTTCCATTGCTACGACATTTTTATTTGGGGCCCGTTTTTGCCTAGCTGACATATGAATTGGTTTGTGATAACTTGCAGTCTATGCAACTCATGTATGTAGCTTGTGACCGAGCTGCCAAGGATAACAGAACCATTACCAGTGCCAACATGCAGCTGAAAACTGAAAATGACGAGCTGAAGGTTAGTGCCAATCGTCTGATCAATGCCAACCATTTGATGACTGCTGAGAACGAGAGAATGAAGGAAGAGCTGGCTTCGTTGAAGCGTCGTGTGGGTGAGTCTGACCGCAATTTCAGTGATGCCGTGACCAGACTTGGGCTTTTGGAGACAGAGCTGTCGAACGCTCAGAAGAGCAAGGCGACCGTGGAGGCTGAATTGGCCGTTGCTCTGGCGTCTTCTGACCAGACCTATAATCAAGGAGTGAACAATACGAAGATGAAGTTCAAGGCCCAGATGCCGCAGTTTGAAGACTTGTTTTTTGGCAGAGGATGGAAGGCATGTTTGACAAAACAGGACGTTGACAGACGAGACACTATCTGGACTGAGATCGAGTTCCCCAGACGTAGGGATGGTGCTCCCCAAAGTGCTGCTGTGCCAAACCAGAGTGCAATTGTTGACCCTAGCCAGAAGGAAGCTAGTGGCAACACATCCGTCCCTGACGAGCAGCGGGTTGAGCTCCCCTCCTCTGGTGCTTTTGAAGAATCAGGTAACATTTCTGCCACTGAGGTCCATGAGGCCCAGTGAAGAGGCCTTGTGCCTGTTTGATCCGTTTAATCATAACTCTTGACATTCCTTGACTTTTGTTTTGGTAGTTTAACACAATTTTTGGTCCCATGCCCTGCGTGGCTATTTGGACGAGCTGACCCTGCGTGGCCTTGTTTTTGGAATTACAGTAATTACACCCTTCGTAGTGTTAGGTGGGCTGAAGTCTGAGTTGCCCGTTGACATGACATCACAATTTTTTTCATTAATTCTGAACGTTCTGGTTGCACTTGTCTATGCAACAATTGTTGAGTAATATGTGTACAGGTACGAGGGGTGCAAGCTTTGAGTCTTGCATCTGACCCTTCTATTGCTTTGACTGGTGGTTCGCACCATTGAGGTGTGCATTGAACGCTCCTGCATGCAATTAAAACTACATAGGACAAAGATTATACAAGCTTTTGGAACCCAAATGGTCCTGCCTTTAGTTAATAAGACAAACACTTTGGAACCCAGATGTTCCTGTATGTATTCAGAAATAAGACAAACATTTGGAACCTAGATGTTCCTACATGTAATCAGAAATAAGACAAACACTTGGAACCTAGATGTTCCTGCATGTAATCAGAAGTAAGACAAACATTTGGAACCTAGATGTTCCTGCATGTAATTAGAAGTAAGACAAACATTTGGAACCTGGATGTTCCTGCATTTGGTCAGATCTGTAGCTATCCTTGGATGGCTATGGATGAGGCCATAAGCAAGCTTAGGCATATTCGCGCCTAGTCATGGACAAGGCCATGAGTGATTTTTAAGTCATATTCGCGCCTAACCGTGGACGAGGCCACGGGCTGCAATATTCGCTGCAAGGTCTAGGTGCCTAACCATGGACAATTTTTAGGCTTATTCGCGCCTAATCGTGGACGAGGCCACGGGGTGCAATATTCGCTGCAAGGTCTAGGCATGTTCGCGCCTAACCATGGACAATTTTTAGGCATATTCGCGCCTAACCGTGGACGAGGCCACGGGGTGCAATATTCGCTGCAAGGTCTAGGCATGTTCGCGCCTAACCATGGACAATTTTTAGGCATATTCGCGCCTAACCGTGGACGAGGCCACGGGGTGCAATATTCGCTGCAAGGTCTAGGCATGTGATTAGATCTGGACAATTTTTAGGCATATTCGCGCCTAATCGTGGACGAGGCCACAAACAAGCTTAGGCATCTTCGCGCCTAACTGTGGACGAGGCCACGGGCGAGCTTAGGCATATTCGCGCCTAACTGTGGAAGAGGCCACGGGCGAGCTTAGGCGTATTCGCGCCTAACTGTGGACGAGGCCACAGACGTGCAATATTCGCTGCAGTCTGTTTGATTAAGTGTATAATGCCCCCAATATGGGGTTTGGCCATGTGGTTAAAGACCCATATTTACTCAACAGTAAAGTAACGCACAGATTTGCAAGACAATAAGTGGATGATTTTATTCGCAATCATGATAGTCTCTCTACTTTATTCCTAAGTAAAGGTAAAAAAAGTTGCATTTTGCCTTTCAGGGCATTATTCAAACAAAATTTCATAAGGAAAAACTTACTTTGCCTTTCAGGGCATTATTCAAAAGGAAAAAGACAATTTAAGGAAAAAACTTCATAAGATTCTGGATATTCTTCGGGCGAGGGACTGGATTCCCATCTAGGTCCGCAAGTCTGTAAGCTCCCACTCCCGCCATGCCAACAACTTTATAGGGCCCTTCCCAGTTTGGCCCAAGCTTCCCATCTGATGCCTTTTTGGTATTCCCTACCACCTTCCTCATCACGAGGTCCCCTACTCCAAATTCGAGGGGGTGGACCTTCTTGTTGTAAGTCCTGCAAAGCTGCTGCTGGTAGGCTGCCAGTGTAACCAGAGCTTTCTCTCGTCGCTCCTTTGCAAGATCCAAACTTGTTGCTAAAGCTTGGTCGTTCCCACCAGCTTCTACTAATGTTGTTCTGTTCGTTGGTAGCCCCACTTCAATGGGGATCACGGCCTCAGTACCGTAGGCCAAAGAGTATGGAGTCTCTCCCGTTGAACGTCTTGGCGTGGTCCTGAATGCCCATAGCACTATTGGGAGTTCGTCGGGCCAGCTTCCCTTCTTTTTCTCAAGTCTTCGCTTAATTCCTTTGAGGATTGTTTTATTGGAAGCCTCTGCTTGTCCGTCGTCTTAGGGACTCGGTTCGTGTTCGCGATCCACAGGAGGCTCAACCTCGGCCGGGGTAAATTCAGCTACAAAGTCTGCCAACACTTGGCCCTTGATGGCCGTTCTAGGTTGGTAATCAATGTCGTACTAGCTGAGCTCTACTGACCAAGTGGAGATTCGCCCCGAGAAGTCTGCTTTTTGAAGCAGCGCTTTTGGAGGAAACTCAGTGTACACAGTGATGGGGTGTTCCAGGAAATAATGTGGCAGCTTCCGTGAAGCCATGATTAAAGCTTTGACGAGCCTCTCCAGGGGGAGGTATCTGGTGTGTGCGTCCAGGAGAGTCTCGCTTACGAAGTATATTGGTTTTTGCTCTGCGCCCTCCTGTCGGAGGAGGGCTGCACTGATTGCATGCTTTGAGACGGCTAGGTAGAGGATCAGCCGTTCTCCTTTCTCTGGTTTCGACAGTAGCGGGGGTGTCCCGAGATATTCCTTGAGGTCCTTGAAAGCTTCCTCTTGCTTCGGTCCCCATTCGTATCCTTTCCTTTTCCTCAGCAGTTGGAAGAAAGGCCTGCATTTGTCTGACGAGCGACTGATGAACTTGTTTAGTGCCGCTGCCATGCCTGTCAATTTTTGCACTTCCTTGGTTGTCTTTGGGCTTTCAAGTCTCTGGAGGGCTGTGATTAGATCTGGATTGGCCTCAATGCCGCGCTCCGTGACCAAGTGGCCCAAGAACTTTCCCGAGCTTACACCAAATGCACATTTTGAAGCATTTAACTTTAATTGAAATTGTCGCAAAATGTCAAAGGTTACCTTTAAATCAACTATGTGATTGGCTTTCTCCTTGCTTTTCACCACCATATCATCTGTGTAGACCTCCATGGTCTTCCCAAGCAAATCTTTGAACATGAGTGTTGCAAGCCTCTGGTATGTGGCCCCAGCGTTTCTTAGGCCGAATAGCATGACCCTGTAGCAGTACAACCCTCGCGGAGTGATAAACGACGTCTTCTCCTCGTCAGGTTCATACATTGCTATCTGGTGGTATCCCCTGTAAGCATCCAGAAAACTCATTCGTTCGTATCCGGCAGTTGCATCGACGAGCTGATCAATTCTGGGCAAAGGGAAACTGTCCTTGGGACAGGCTTTGTTTAAACTGGTGAAATCCACGCACACTCTCCATTTCCCATTCTTTTTCTTGACGACGACTATATTTGACAGCCACTCAGGGTAATTCACTTCTCTGATTGCTTTGGCTTCCAGGAGACGATCGACTTCTTCATTGACTGCTTCGGCGTGTTGGGGGGCAGACCTCCTTGCCTTTTGGACTACTGGCTTGTGCTGGGGGTCCGCGTTTAAATGATGACAGATTATATTGGGATCAATGCCTGGCATCTCTTGGGGAATCCAAGCAAATACATCAACGTGCAGCTTGAGGAATTGTACGAGCTCATCTTCCTCCTGTTCGTCAAGTCTTTCTCCTATTAGAAAGTATCTTTCCGGATCCTGTTCGTCAATCTGAACCTTTTTCAGTCCTTCAACAATTCTCTGGGCTGGATTTCCTCCAACGTCTTCCAACGTATGTTGATCGGGTACTTCGACAGACTGAACGAGGTGTGCCTTGGGAGCTCTGTTGATCGTCGAGACCAAACACTGGTTTACCATTTTTTGGTTCCCCTTTATGTGCTCATTGCTCTCTGCCCCCGAGAATTTTATCAACTGATGGTAAGTTGATGAAATTGCCTTCATTCTATGCAACCAAGTCCTGCCAATGATGGCGATATAGGAGGATGGGACGTCAACGACCAGGAATTCGGATTTCAACACGACGGAACCTGTTCGTACAAGTATTGTCACCTTGCCCATGGGCCAAACTGGTTGTGATCCGAACCCAATCAAGGGAGTATGACTTCTTTCCAAGTTCGTCCGGGGTAATTCCATCTTTTTGAAGGTGTCAAAGTACAGAATCTCTGTGCAACTCCCCTGATCCACCAATATTTTCTCAACGCCGTATTCCCCCAAGCGTAAGGTAATGACCAAGGCGTCATTGTGTGGCAGCGTCACCCCGTCCAGGTCCTCGTCTGTGAACGTTATTGGTCGTGCCATGGTCTTTCCCTCTCTAGGCCTCTTCACGCCTAGCTTGTACACGTGTTTCGCATGCTCGCTCTGCCTTTGTACGTATCTGATCTCGCTTTCAGTATAGGGGGCTGCATGGCCCTGAATCATTTGGATCAGTCCTTTGGGTTTTGCTAGACAGTCCACTTCCTCAACTGGGGCTGCTTGATCTCTCCTTCTTTCCGCGACGTACTCATCGAGGAGGCCCTCGGCCACCTTCTCGTCCAGGAACTTTTTATACTCGAAGCAATCCTCAGTCATGTGCCCCCAGTCGCGATGATAGCTGCACTTCTTGTTTGTTGCTCTCCGCCTTTCTGGGCTTCCTGTCATTTTTGGAGGGTCGCGGAACCATGGCTTGTCCCTGAGTTTGTACAACATCTTGTAAATTGGCACATTAAAAATCGTGTAGATGCTGTGGAAAGAACGGGTCTCCACAGCGGCCCTATCTCTTCTGCTTGACGAACTGTCCCTCCTACTGGTTGGGTATTCCCTCCTGTGATTTTTCTGCTCTGCCACCTTCTTTTCAGGAGTAGCGGGTCGCCTTGCATTCTCCTTCTTACTTTCCCTCATACGGTCGTCCTCGACGAGTGCATGCTGCTCGATGCGTTGCATGAGCTCTGCCACTGTCCTGACTGGGTTCATGGTCAGGGACTTCCTCAGGTCCGAGTTGACAGGTAAGCTTGTTTTGAAATTTGCTATTGCATACTCCTCGCTACAGTCCTCAATCTCATTAAAGGTTTCCCAGTACCTTTTAGAATATTCCCTCAAACTTTCCGTTTCCTTCTGTCCCATAGCAGTTAGGATATCAAAAGTCTTGGGTGCCGCACGACTGGTCAGAAACCGGGCCGTGAATTCCTCAGAGAGCTGCTTCCAACTGTTGATTGAATTTGGTGCCAACCTATGATGATACCAGCTCAGCGCCACCTTACCCAGGCTCGACGGAAACATCTTACACATCAGGGCGTCATTCCTTACATGCATAAACATCGCCTGCTGGTAGTGCTGAATGTGAGTTACTGGGTCATCCGTGGTTTCATACAGCACGAACGGATTGTGCTTGATCCTGGCGGGTGGGTCCGCCCGTTGGATCCACTTGGCAAGCGGGGAAGCAACCACGTGGTTGAGGGCCCTAGTATTTATGAGTCGTTTTCTTATATAGGTGATTAGTTTGAATTTACATTCCCTGTGTAACTCTTCTCTGTATGGAATCCTTCCAAGCTTAGGATTCTCCCTTATTGGGCAGCGTAGCCTGCATGATTCTGTATCCTTATTCGATAAGGATTCTTGCCCGGATGGCCGCACATTGCTCGTTCGGAGCTTTACCCTACATGGGAGTTCGCTCCTTGTTTAGTATGTTGACTGACTTTCCATCTCTGAGTAAGATTGTGCTTATCTTCGCAAGCTCAACTGATTCTGGGAATATCTCGATCCGAATATTCCTTCCTTTCCTTATCTTCGCAAGGTAAGTCTGCTATTAAGGTTTACCCTGTATTGGGCCATTCCATCTGTGTTATCCGACGAGCAGGTAGTCTTGGGTAACTACTGGATTATGGGCTTTGTGGTCGTCGGCGTACTATTCCGTGTTTCTTTCCTCGTGCATGTCACGTGTCAGCTCTGGACGAGCTATTCTGGTCGTCTTCTGTATCTATTGGAAAATACCCCACACAAAAACCACCGAGGGAAAACAGGCCCAAAGCTGAATGATGAGTTGAACTCATGGCCCTTGGGTCAGCATTCGGATGGTGTCAACCTTGATGCGGCAGACGGTAGCAGAAAACAAAGACGTGCAGTTGGGGAAGGGGAATTTGTGCTAACGTTTGTGGGTGGCCTATGGGTTATTAAGAACTAAAAATGTTTAGAAATGGTAAATCAAAAATCCCTATAACTATTAAACCATGTTTACGAGTTAAAATTGGATTAAATATGATAAATTAAAAAACTGTAATTAATATATGGTTTCCGAACTTGTGAAGATGGTAAATCAAGAACTCATATTTAATGTATTCAATTCTCTATTAGAAACATGGTTTATTGGCTTTCCATTGATCCTGTACTCATGGTAAATCAAGAACTCATATCCTGTACCATATCATGGTTTCAAATTCTCCTGCTGATATGGAAATGAATCTCAACCGTGATTGCTTAGGATTAGTAAATTTGAAATTGAAAAATTTAACTTCACATAAAGATATGGAATTCAGTTGTGATTAATAGCTTGGGATGATTGCTTATATATTTAGGAACCGTATTTAGTTGTGATTGATAGCTTGGGGTTACGTGCTCCCGCTAACCCCGTTCAAAACTTTAAAAAAAAAATTATTATATAGACATTTAGCTTAATTATGTAATATAATGTTATATTTAGCAATACACTCATATATATCTCAGAATTAAAAATGTATTTAGCAAAAGTGGTATATCAAATAGTTGTTTCAGTCACAAATACAAGTAGCCGGAATTTTCTGACCCTCTCCCTCTCCACCCTCTCCTTCTCCACTCTCTCCCTCCCTGCATTTTTCCCTTTCCCTCTCAATGTAGATGCTTCTGTACAAGACGGTATGCGACGTCCACTTTGCTCAACTTTTCCCACAGGTCGACCTCTATGTTCAGTGTTGTATGATGGGGCTCGAACACTACTGTGAGACGGATCCGCCATATCCTTAAACCTGTCTATCATATGCTTTCGCATACATGGATCTATCCCCTGTAATATGTCAACCACATGAGATGTCTCGTTGGGTTGTTCTCCCTCGTCATTTAACCCGGTCGCGTGCATAGAGAGCCTACACCAATGAAAGTGGATACTGGATAGCGGAATTGACATGCTGTGGGAACGATAAGCCCTCAGATCGTGCATACATGGCAATCCGTGTGTTGTTCTGATCGAACAGCCGCAACTGCCGCTTGGGAGGGGGTAGGCGTCTGCGGCGGATTGTAGCTGTAAATCGATCAACTCCAATGCATATAATGAGACGCGACACCTTATTTCATCAAACATGGCGTCACGTAAATGGTTGTGGCGTGTAATGTTGACAGATTTCTCGAACGACTTTTTAATTTCCCCAAACTGATTTGTCAACATATTATCTATGCGTTCAAAAGATGTTTGGAGCGATGACATGGTTGTACCCCCCAAATAGCACTTTAGCTTCGAATGTGCAGACTCGACCCTGTAATAGTATAATGCACTTTGTTTAAATAGGAAAGTTTGAATGGTGTAGTAGAATATAATGCAGGAAATTTAACTCGTAAAATTATAAAGTGACTATACCTTTGACTTGAATTGCTTCCGAGGTGCATACATGTATCTGTCCATGCAGTAATAAACCGCTCTTTGTACGGCTTTAACCATGTATCCACAAGATAAGTTATGACACATGGATATTGGCTATAGTCCTCACACATGGTAGCCCACTTATGCTGGTAAGACGAAGTGCTCGATGAATGAATAAGGGACTGCCATGAATTGCAAAAGTCTGGAAAGAACGGACCAAGCACAGCGCTGCAGTTCTTCATTACGCACTGATTTATGTGCCAAATGCAAAGGATGTGACATGCCATGGGGAAACATGTTTCAATGGCGTTAATAAGTGCCAAATCACGATCTGTAACAAACACCAATGGCAACGATGCCCTCTTTCCAACCATCCACTTCTTTAAGGTATTCAAGGCCCAGGTACATGTATCTTCCCTCTCATTATTAAGATATGCGAACATAAGCAAGAAAGTTAGATTTGTGGATGTGATACCCACAATCTCCAATAGTGGTTTCCGATACTCATTGGTTTTGTATGTGGCATCAATTACCAACACGGATGAAAAGTTGACAGATAGCTCTAGACTTGTAGGATGAACCCAAACAATATCTGTGATTTCGTTGGTGTCTTGATTTGTCCTAAAGTCGTGGAGGTACCCATTCTTAATTAATTGCTCTAACACATACTGAGTAGTAGTTAGACCGCCCCGTTTGGCTTCCTTGTTTATGGAAATAGCATTGTAAATGCTTCTAATTCCTGTAGTGTTTGACGGGTCTTTTTTCTTCAAAATACTAAGAATTTCACGAGGTGCGGTGTTGTTGGCCATCTCGAGTCTCTCGACCACAAATTGTTTCTCCATTGGTTTTAGCCTTGATGGGTACTCGTGGCCCTCCATATTTTCTGTTGGCTCATGGTTATGGAGACCACAAGAAACCCTTAAACCCCACTTGGCACCGTCTGGAGGTATTGGTATACCTCGCAACTCAAATGGACACTCACATTTTTTAGTCCCAGTATTCCTATGCAAGATTAGCCTTTCAACCCCACGGTGCGGTTTGTACTTTCCTCCTCTCTCACAACCAAGAATGCATCTCGGCAGCTTGCCGCCTTTTAAATTAGCAGATTTATTAATAATCACCACAATACCGTTTTCAAGACCAACTCTCTTCACCCAAGCTAACATATCTTCTCTACTTTCAAAAATCTATAAAATAAAAAATAAAAAATAAAAAAAACGAATATTTATAAGTAAAACATTATCCAGTCCTATCATATTTATCTACTTTCAAAATGAATGACGAATATGCATAAGAACAACGGAAATAACTAACCTGATCAGTGCTAAATTCGGGTGTATAATCGCGACTGCTGAAATTGATGCTCTCCTCACTGGGAACATCATTCTCAAATGAGCAACCATCTGGATAGTAGTAGCCATCCATAATGTTCTTCAATGAAAAACGAAAAAAGAGAGAAATTCTGAATGAGGAAGAAGTGAAGTAGTAGTGGGAGAATTAGGAAGAAGCGAAGTAGTAGAAGAATGAAGTAGTATAAATAGATAATAAATTCTGAACGTTTGTTTGTCGTAGTTGTGTTGTGCAGTAGATTCACATGTCTCCTTTGACAAATACATTCACATGCTTTGTAAAAACAAACAAAGGCAACACAACTTTCAAATTTGGAATAGTATTTCTCAGTAGGAAAGTCAACAATGGCAGAAAAGAGATCTTCTAGGATTTTCAAATTAATTCTAATTGAGCTGTACCAATGTCAGAAAAGAGATCTTCTAGGATTTTCAAATTAATTCTAATTGAGCTGTACCAATGTCAGAAAAGAGATCTTCTAGGATTTTACCAAAAGTAAGTGCAGTACATACTAATTTGCACCAATCAAGTTTAGGCCAAACATAAAAAATCATTAGTTGCCAATACAAATTTGATTAGGGTTAGGGGAATTTTCTTTTCTACACATAACTATTATTTGTCTATCCTGAGATAGAAAAATGTTTTTATAAAGGGTCAACATTATTTTTGAAGAAATCAATTTTGTAATAAGAACATAATCAAAATCAATTATGTCTAACAAAATTAAATAAATAAGATTAAATAATTAAGAAAAAGAGGTAAATAAACAATAAAAGAGAAAAAAATATGAATAAAAGAGATAATTAAATAATTGAATAAAAGAAATAAATTAAATAAAAGAACTGAATTAAATAAGAGAAATGAATTAAATAATTAAATGAATTAATATAAAGAAATGAATTAACTAATTAAATTGATTTATATAAAGAAATTAAACAAATAAAATAAAAGAACTGAATTAAATAAAAGAAATGAATTAAATAATTAAATGAATTAATATATAAAAGAGAAAAAAGATATTAATAAAAGAGAGAAATAAATAATTGAATAAAAGAAATAAATTAAATAAAAGAACTTAATTAAATAAAATAAATGAATTAAATAATTAAATGAATTAATATAAAGAAATGAATTAACTAATTGAAATGATTTATCTAAAGAAATTAAATAATATAAATAATATAACTAAATAATATAAATAATAAAAGAAGGGTAAAACTGTAATTATCGGGGGGGCAGGGCGTGGGGCCGGGCGGGGCGCAGTCAGAGGGCGGGGCGCGTAGTAGATTTCACTGTCTCCTGGTGGTATGCAGTAACCTAACACAAGCAATCATTAGTACGGCCCTGAGTTGGACCCCTATGGATGGATACATACAACAACAATGATAGGTGTACAACAAAAGTCTCCAACATGGCTCCAACACACTTACATGGTGTATGGAGTCCACACACACTTGAGTGTGTAGTGTGTGTGGGCTCCACACATCATGTGAGTGTGTTGGAGCCATGTTGGAGACTTTTGTTGTACCTTTATCATTTTTGTACATACAACAGGTAAGTATCTTTGATGTGGGCCCTTGAAACTGAAACATATGGTTGTGTTTGGTTTGAGTTTTGAGTTTTGGTTTTGTAATGATTAGAGGGAGAAATAGAGATAATAATTAAAAAAATAGGTATTAATGATTGGAGAGAGATAGAGAGAAAAATAAAAATAATATTTAAAAATAAGGGTAATAATTGAATAATAATTGAGAAAACCGGTTCTTAAGAACCAAACCAAACAAGGCAATATTTCCCTTTTCTTCGCCCCACGCACGCGCCCCGTCTAAACTAACTCTTGAGAGTACCTTTCTCTTCAACCCCCCTCATCATTTCTTCATCCTCTCCAGTTCAAAAAAATAAAAGAAGTAAGAGAGAGAAAGGGAGAGGACGGAAGTTTCCTTCCTTTTGCAGTTTCCGTTGTGCGAACACGAAGATTGATAGCTTATCAGGATTTCTTACGCCAACTACCATATCACCATTTATAGCTTATAAGCCAACCACAACGAAGACGGCTGGGCCCACAATCCATTGGGCAAAAAATAGTAGTTTGTTTTGCGCTACCAATTTCGAAAAAGCCCTTTACGATATCCGATTGAACTGATTTATTATGGGATTATAAAATTTATTTTAAAAAAATCGACAGTTTGTATATTTTTTCAACATGAGTTCCAAATTAATTCTTTTCATTGAAACGAATGAATAATTTCAAAAAAATATGATAAAAAATATTATAATTTTTTAAAAAAATACCATAAAAAATAGTAGACAAAAAAAATTAGGATGAATCCATTTTTAAGATTTGTAACAAGGGCCTCATCCTTAATTTTTGTTTTGGTTCTCCTTAACGGCTCGATTGGATGCAAGTTTAGTTTTACGTGAATAAAATAGCAGTGGGGTCCCGCTAACCCCGTTCAAAACTTTAAAAAAAAAATTATTATATATACATTTAGCTTAATTATGTATATAATGTTATATTTAGCAATACACTCATATATATCTCAAAATTAAAAATGTATTTAGCAAAAGTGGTATATCAAATAGTTGTTTCAGTCACAAATACTAGTAGCCGGAATTTTCTGATCGCATCATAGATAAGCAACATAAAGCTACGCAAGAAACAACCTAGAAATTTCGACACCAAGTACAAAAAGCCAGTGGAATGTTCTCCGAAAGCCAGTGTTGCCAAACAACTGGTCAATCTAATTAAGAATGTTTTTAAATTTTTTGCACCAAATTATAGTACTCAATGAGCACTTGTGACCTGTATTCGCTGGCAATGGGATATGAACACGTGGGTGGATTTTTGGGCCAGCTGGGGCGGTTATCCGTACAAGGTGAGGTGAACCAACAAACCAAGAGAAAATTACTTCTTTTTTTTCATTTTTTGTAGGCCAACGGAAATTATTTTGTTTGTTGTTTCAGATATGATATGCGGCGCAAAGTGACGCAAACAATTGAACCCATTTTAGAGTCCCACCCCAACAATCCAAGCTATTTATCAATTTAAAAAAATAATAATTTGTCCAATAAAAAATCAACTCATTCAAAATTCAAAATCTTAATTCAGAATTGTTTTGGGAAAAAAAAAACAAATGGGTCAAATAATTACATCGACCTAACTCAGTGAGTCATGGTACCTAACCTACCTAACTCATGTACCCTTGTGTCCGTATTCCTTCCTGGAAAGAGATCTGGCCAACTTGACCTCGATATGGATCTACTTTAGGAATTTGAATTGGAGGGCTGCCTTTGAGGATGACTTCGTTTGTTGTCGAGTGCTTGCAGCTACATTTCTTTCTTTATGCATCTTTCTCCCATGCCTCTCTTGGTAAAACCAACCGGCGATTTTCTTTCATCTTCCTCTCTGTAGAGCCCAATCACTTTCCTTTCTTTATCAATTCTAACAGGCGAACCAGGAAGAGAAATCACAATATAAATATCAAAAAATATGCATTATGGTTTCTGATGTGTAAAAAAATGCATTATAAATCATGTTTAATAGTATTTACTAATTCTATCAAATAAAGTTTTTCTGGGACCAGAAAAGAGGCACTTTGCATGTGCAATCTGCACATGTATTAATACGAGCAGGTGGAACTTTTGATTATAAACGAAAAGGTCGGAAACAACAACGTCATGGGATATGAAACTTTTATTCTAAATTGTTGAGGCAAGTATCCTGGGAACCTGAAATGAAATGAATTTTTTTTAAGCTGCGCACAATACAAAAAAAACGAGCAACAAGAAAGGAAAAGACTGGAGTGTCGCTTGCATGGTCGATGGCATCATGACCTTAGCAGCACGTTAAGGGAGACCAAATATGTGCCAATGGGAACTACAAGCACTAGGATGTATGCATATGGTGCAAGTTCTCATGCAAAATCTAAAGATGATGCTAATTATTTTTAAAAAATCGACAGTTTGTATATTTTTTCAACTTGAGTTCCAAATTAATTCTTTTCATTGAAACGAATGAATAATTTCAAAAAAATATGAGCAAAAATATTATAATTTTTTAAAAAATACCATAAAAAATAGTAGACAAAAAAAATTAGGATGAATCCATTTTTAAGATTTGTAACAAGGGCCTCGTCCTTAATTTTTGTTTTGGTTCTCCTTAACGGCTCGATTGGATGCAAGATTAGTTTTACGTGAATAAAATAGCAGTGCGGTCCACTTCAAAAACTCACACAAATGATCCAAACCGTCCATTAATTCCAAAATTATTCTTTGAGTCATTCAGAAAAAAAAACAAGTCAATCATATAATTTTCAATACTTCATCAAGTAAATTATTGGTAAATTATAACGACAATGATAACGACAATTGGTATATTATTGCTTAAACAATGTCTGGTAATTATCCTAGTACAAAATCTTGACCGTTAACGTAGAAAACTGATTGATGAAATCATCTCATAGCGATTGAATCATTCCAAGGTAGGGCGGGATGCCGGGTTGTTGCTGTGCAGAGCCTCTGCACAGGAGCTGTTGCGCATAATCACAACCGTCCGCAAGTGTTTTTAACGGTTCGGATTGAAAACAAATTATTTGCACGAACAATTCTTCTCTTTTGCTTGAAATCTAAGCCGTTCATCCAAGTAACGGATGACCCAGATTGCGTGCAGCAACTGCTGTGCAGAGGCTTCACAACAACAACCTTAGGTCCAGGTAGGGCGATAGGCGTCTAAGGTTGATATGAGTTTAGTCTTAATCAATTTTTGGGAAAGATAATTTAAATTTAATTTTTTTAATTTTTAAATTTTTTTAATCTTTTCCATTCTTGATACAAAAAAATTGACCAACATGTGGTAATTTTTTTTTTTTTGAATAAACACAACAAAAAGATCAAAAAGTATATCACGGTGACTAGGATTTATGATTACTGAACTTTCTCAATTGCCTCTCAATATGACTAGGATTTGAATCACTATATGGGGTGTTCCAAATCTGCCCAACTCACAAGAAATCAACCAGGAGGTGAACTCGTTAGGGTCTTGGAATGCCTTCGAAAACAGCAACGAAGAGCCGAGCTCATCGATCAATATCTTCAACTATATATGATCAGCACTACAGTACCGGAATTTCTCAAGAAGTAAGTTCTAAAAGTTGCCAAATTTAAACCAAAAAAATTTTAAGGAAGCCAATTAGGGCTGCAAATGGATTGAGTAGTTCGTGAACTAATTGAAGCTTGAATTGGTAAACCCTCGTTTGAGTTCTGTTCGTCAACTGTACGAGCCGAATTTTAACCTTAATTTTAGACTTATTTAATAAATTTAATAAATAAGTTGAACTTGTACCTGATAATCTTCAGCTCGATTAGGTTTGCGACCATGAGCACATATATGTGTCATGATAATTTCTTATATAATAAATAAGTCTAACTTATACCTGATAGTCTTCTGCTCGATTAGGTTCACGACCCTAGGGTATATATATATATATATATATATATATATATATATATATATATATATATATATATACACAATCCCGTTCTACTAAGGACTCCCTCAAACTCCCAATTTGCGGACCTCATGGATCGGGGTCGAATATCGACGATCCGAACCGTTCAATGTGTTTAAAACGTGTTTTTAAGGGTCACCGTGAGGATTCGTCCAAAAAAAATACCTTGAAGGGCTTCATTCGAGCGTTTTACGATAAACGATATATGTACGGTTATTATGAAAAACTACTCGGATGAAGCCCTTTCGGGTATTTTTTTTTTTGTGATTCCTCGCGTTGGCCATGGAAAACATGTTTTAAACACATTGAGCGGTTCGGATCGTCAAAATTTGGTCCGGAAAATAAAAAAAGGGGTGGTCCTCACGGAGGAGATCCGTGAGGGAGTCCTTAATAGAACATCTTCCTATATATACATATATGTGTGTGTGTGTGTATATATATATATATGTCATGATAATTTCTTATATAAACCTGAATATGTAAAGATTGTATAACTTTTATATGTGATAACTTCTATTAAAAAAAATGATATTTTTGGCCCGTCGAATTTTCGTTAAACTCGATCTCAAATTCGCCGAAAACTTTACTGAATGAACCTGAATATTCTAAAACTCGGCTCGTTCAAGTCGAAATCGATTTGACTCGTATGTAGCCCTAATGCCAATCATGTGCCATAAGATTAGGACAATTGGTGGACAATTGGTCCTCCCCTTTCCACGAAATGAGATTTTTGCATAAGATTACTGGTAATTATCCTATTGCTTAAACAATGTCTCATATCTGGTAATTATCCTAGTACAAAATCTTGACCGTTAACGTAGAAAACTGATTGATGAAATCATCTGATAGCGATTGAATCATTCCAAGGTAGGGCGATGGGCGTCTAAGGTTGATATGAGTTTAGTCTCAATCAATTTTTGGGAAAGATAATTTAAATTTAAATTTTTTAATTTTTTAATCTTTTGCATTCTTGATAAAAAAAAAAAAAATTGGCCAACATGTGGTATTTTTTTTATTTTTTTGAATAAACACAACAAAAAGATCAAAAAGTATATTACGGTGACTAGGATTTATGATTACTAAACTTTCTCAATTGCCTCTCAATATGACTAGGATTTGAATCACTATATGGGGTGTTCCAAATCTGCCCAACTCACAAGAAATCAACCAGGAGGTGAACTCGTTAGGGTCTTGGAATGCCTTCGAAAACAGCAACGAAGAGCCGAGCTCATCGATCAATATCTTCAACTATGATCAGCACTATAGATCTGTCAAAACCCTAGATTTTTATCAATCTGTCAAAATCCTAGTTTTTGTTTCACACATTGAAGTCTTTATGACTGTACAAAAGGAATTGAGATGGGTGGGGTCCCCTGATAAGAGGGGGTCAAAAGTTATAGTTGGTTTATATCCCCCATCCAAACACCCCTTTTATGCAAGAAGGTGCAGTGGAATTTCCTATGATGACTTCTACACCATCCAAACTCTTATAAATTAAGGCTTAATCAACCCCGTTTCAGGTACACAATAATCCCACATTCTTCACTGCTCTCTGTCATTCCCATCCCCCTTTCTTCATATGAACTGAACAACGTTCTAATAATGTTCAGACAAAGCACAAGTAGGACCTTCAATGGAAGGACCAATGTTACATTCATCAACATTACATCCTACAACATCTTGCAACAACGTCCTGTGCCCACTTAACACTGTGTTCGCCTTTCTCATTTCCGCCCTATTTTACTTCCTTGAACTACAATATCAGGGCGCCGATACTGTTTCTCCATTCCACACACACCCAAAAATCATGTGGGTTGCACTTTTCAGTCTGCTCATGTATTGCATTGCATATGAGTTTGAACCAACCTTTATACAACTGGGTCGTGGTGGAATGGGGTTGTTTGGTTCAATTCTCTTCACATCTCTGGCCTCTGTTCTTTTCAAGAACTCTGTTTCTCTTGCTCTGTATCTTCTGTACATCCTGTTTTCGAATAGGGAGATGTTGTGGTCAGGAATTGAAGTGATTCGGGGTTGGATCCATCAGAAAATGGTTGCCGATCTTTTCCTAGCAATACGCTCAATCAACTGGAGGTGGTTTGTACCTCCCGTCTCTACCAACAGGGGAGCCCTTCTTCCACTGTAAGAAGTGTGGGTGCTGCTAAACCATCTGCTTGTGGGGGTTAGGGAAAATTTGGAGGAATTTTGAGAGTTTATTGTTCTGTCTTTTTTAGATGCATCTTCTTTGTTTTTCATTTTCTCCCCTGTTTTGTCCACTCTATTGTGTTTTCTCTATTCTATGTACCGAAGGTTGGGATAGGGTCATGTATTAAACTTATATTTGTGGCGTTTACTATTTAAATCTAAGATTATGCTTTGGTTATGGGTAGTAATTTTCTCCCTTGATTCCATTAGTTTTCATATTTAATTTTTCACTCCACTACTTAATTATTCTAATTCACAATATTCTTCTCTCAGTTTTTCAATTTTCCTCATGAAAGAACAATATGGCCATATGGGTATTAGTAACAAATTAACTCCGAATCTAATAATGGAAAGAGCGAAAAATTACGCAATAATCTTAGTTTGACAATAAATAAGCATGCACTTAAACTTGTAGGGAAATTTATAAACAGCGAAAGTAGTATAAGAAGTTGGGAAGGATCAAGGATGAATCGGCTTCAAGGACCTAATTAATTTCCAATAATCAATAGTTGATATTCAAAAAGAACTATTTGGTAATCACAAATTAAAATTTTGTCAACTGATAATTTTATAATGGACCAGTTGTCCCAATCAGGTAGTTGTGGATTTGAATGATCCTTCCAAAAGAAAACTCATCATCAAGTAATCGCACTGACCTATTTTCCACGAAATGATGTAATTACCAAGTGTTGCAAGATTATGGAAAAGACATTGGCACTATCTCAATTTTTTGTGACAATACTAGTGCCATTAACATCTCAAAAAATCCTGTGCTTCACTTGCGAACAAAGTACATCGATATTCGACACCATTTCCTTCGCGAACAAGTGGGAAAAGGAACGGTTAAATTGGAATATGTTCGCACGGATGAACAATTGGCAGGCATTTTGACAAAGCCTCTTGCAGAGGAACAATTTCTCAATCTCAGAAGGCAAATTGGAATTGGAGATCTTCCAATTCATTGAGTAACATTTCTATCTCTATTTATTACATTTTTTTTTTTGTTTATAGCCTAATTTTATGTCTTCTTTTTAATTTTTTTTTTTTCCTTTTCTTCAAAGCTTGTTCTAGTTACACTTTAGTACTATATTCATAATCTGTAAAAATAGTGCGCTGCATTTTTATTTTTATTTTTTTAAAAATAGAACAACACGGTGATGTGTATTTTTCCTAGCCAGTATGTTGCATTTCTTAATGGTCTTTTAAATTTTAAAAAAAAAAAAAAAAAAGAACCGGGTACCCACTAGGGATCCCTCCCGGGTTCCCAGCCAAGTTCCCGTTCATAACAAAATAATACTCGTAATAGTCTTTTAAATTTTAAAAAAGAAAAAAAAAAAAAAAGAACCGGCACTACAAGAAAAAACACATTCGGTGACTAAGATTTTGGTCGCTAAAAGGCTCTATTTAGTCACAAAATGTATACTGTGACCAAAAAAAATTTGGTCACCTAACCGTACTCGCAGAAAGGTTTTTGTGACCAAATTTCTTGTGGTCACTAAAGCATAACATTTAGTGATCAAAACATGGTCACTGAATGTTCTTTTTGGTGACCAAATTGGTTGGTCACTTATACATGCTAGTCACAGAATGATTTTTTCGGTGACCAAAAAAGTGGTCATTATTTATTGTAGTCACTGAAGCATAACATTTAGTGATCAAAACATGGTCACTGAATGTTCTTTTTGGTGACCAAATTGGTTGGTCACTTATACATGCTGGTCACGAAATGATTTTTTCGGTGACCAAAAAAGTGGTCATTATTTATTAGTCACTGAAGCATAACATTTAGTGATCAAAACATAGTCGCTGAATGTTCTTTTTGGTGACCAAATTGGTTGGTCACTTATACATGCTGGTCACGGAATGATTTTTTCGGTGACCAAAAAAGTGGTCATTATTTGTGCTCTTTGTAATGACCAACCAACATGATCGCTAAATGAATAAATTTTTCGGTGACCAAAAAAGTGCTCATTATTTGTGCACCTTCAATGACCAAACGTTTTGGTGACCAAGTACTTTTCTAAAATTATTTAGTCACCATTAGTTTAAATAATATAATTTTAAAATTGTTTTGGGATATTTTTATGAATCCTATCCAAAATGACTTTTCTTTTGCCATTTCAGTTTTACACAATCAAATACATTCTTTAGAATCAATAGTAAATCCAAATCATAATTTAATTTTTAACAATCCTTCAACATCCTTATATAATAGTCACCATAATCATACTTACAAATACTAAACCATGCATTATCCTAATGTCATAACCATCCACCAACCTACACAATATATGGACCACAAAAAGTATTTGTTCTGAATAGACATCATTCAAGCGAAATGCATCCATATCCAAAATATGCCCAAGCTCCAAAGAAGTCCACTTTAATCTGTAATGGCACAAATAAATGCAATGAATACCCTTTGTTTTTTTTTTTTTGAAAGCAAAAGGAGAATAACATTAAACTATGAAAATACAAACGAAGATTGACAAGCAGTCAACCGAAAAGAACCCAAAACAAAAATACAGAGGACCCAACCAACTCCGCACTCCTGATACATCAAAATACAATAACAGAAAAGCACTAATGCAACAAATGCAAAACTAACCCTAGCAGCAATTAGTGAAGCACCATAGCAATAGTAAACACGGTTTCTGAATGCAGCAGAGCAAAAGCGAGATAACTAGACCTCGGACCCGCAACAATAGCATCACCCAGAACAAGTTAATATTGCCTAGACTTCATAAACTATCCATATAACTAGTAAACCCAGGAGCTCCACAGGACAAAATATACATCATGGAGAAAGCTCCCTTTGAAATTTCTCTGGTGGTCTTCCTCTTGGTTGCTGCATTTGGTTTCTCTCTCTCTCTCTCTCTCTCTCTCTCTCTCTCGGGTTCGGTTTCGGTGTTACAATATTTTTTCTCAACATAGATGTGTTAAAAGAGCAATTTTGTTCAGGTTACCCTCCTATTTTAATTCCGGTGCCGACATCGATGATCGGACCCGTTCATTTTGTTCAGAGCAATTTTCTATGAGCTAAATTTTTGCATGCCCTGCTAGAAAGTTATTCTAAACAACATGAACGGGGCCGATCATCGATGTCGGCACTGGAAATAGGAGGGTAACCTGAACAAAATTACACTTTTAACGCCAAAAAGAGGCTAGGATGAGCCATAATATGCCCCCAGATAAGAATTGATGCATGGAGACCCCAGATTTGACGCCATAAACTCAGAACTAGAGCAAATCATGATTAGAAATAAGCAGCAACTAAGATACACTCCAAATCATGAATGAAGTTGATGAATATACGCGTGAGGGTCCAATCTTGTTTTAACCCAAAACCCACTCTAAGCTTAAATAACTCCAAGACCTCCACCCAGATTCAAAGAGCTATCAAATCTAAGTTGTTTCCCATGATTCAAATGAACCAAATTACAGACAATAGCATGCAATCCCAAGTCATCTTGTGACTAGATTAGACCTATTGGAGCTACAAACAGCCCATGTGAGATGAACCTCCCTGCCATTTGATGAAATTGCTCCCACACTATCCAACATTTAATACATAGCTATGATAGCTTCCTCCACCCATTGGTAACTAAGTTTTTCCATCACTAAGTTTTTCCAGCATTTCTTACACTAAGTTTTTCCATCAGAAGGTAACTACTCATGGCTTCAAAACAAAAAAAAATCCTGAGTTTGACTGATTGCAATGGTATAAGGCTTCAACATCCTAATGATGTGAACAATGAAATTTCGAATTATTATGATACATAATAAACAACCAATAATAGAAAGGGGGGGAGCCCTGCATCACACTTGCGCCCTTAGCAAGCACCACAATAACACAATCACTCACATTTCAAGGGGGGATGCAGAGGTATCCCACTTGCACCCTTAGCAAGTATAACAAAAAGGAATGTGAAATAATACCGCAGGGAGTGAGCAAATCAGCAATCTCCAAAAAGTCAAAAGATCAGCACTTTCCTTGTGGATCATTCAAGCAAACTGCATCCATGTCAAAAACATACGCCCAAGCTCCAAAGAAGTTCTCGTTAATCTGTAACAAAAGCAATGAATCAACACTGATAATGGATAGTTAATAGAAGTAGCCGAAGTTGCACAAATAGCAGCATTAATAACAAAGCATTCAAAATGCAATAGCAGTCACATGAAAAATTATATCGAAACAAATTTATCAAAAAGTTGAACATCTTATCTTTAGCACTGGAAAAAAAAATCATTGAATCTGAATAAAGGTGGTAAACACGTGTGTTATAAGGGCCTATGTGATAAAAATAACATTTATCAAATACTGCAGAGTACTAAGAATGATACTAATTCAGCCCATCCACTTTACTTGACTAGTGCACATAACTTCTTGTTCCCTGCCCCCTCCTTTTTTTAACATTACTCTTTTATGTAAGAGGCTAGTAGTTCTAATCATGCACCTTGCACATGAGCTAAGTATACTTACCAACTATTAGAGCGACCACTGGTCAAAGAGTTGAGACCACCATGATGGATAGATGAACCATGTGTTTGTTTTTTTCTTTCCATTTCGCGCTCTCTCTTCTCCTCCTCACGCTCCCTCTTCGCCTCCTCGCGCTCCCTCTTCGCCTCCTCATGCTCCATCCGGATCTGCTCCATCTCAGCTTCACGTGCTCTTTTTTCCTCCTCGCGCTCTATCCGGATCTGCTCCATTTCTGCTTCACGTGCTCTTTTCTCCTCCTCGTGCTCTATCCGGGTCTTCTCCATCTCCGCTTCACGTACTCTCTTCTCCTCCTCGCGCTCCATCCACATCTTCTCCATATCAACTTTAAGGTTGACCAACTCCTCATCTCGTGCATGTGACGCAACATTAGGTGTAGGAGAACATGAAGAAGGTTTGGGCCCAACCCCAAACCCCAATATGTACTTCTTCCTCTTCCCAAGCACCTGTGTAGACATCTCCTCCGCTGTCATCTGCACACCAGACTGAGTACATTCTCCTCGCACTTGTAGCATCTCTGTCTGTAAGTGTATAAATAAGAAATTAGAAGCACCAGCAACAACAATCTAGAAGCAAAACTTAAGCAGCATTGCAGACTGGATAAGTGTAAAATACTTGGATACGTACATGTTTTCTAGCGCAACTAGGAGAGATCCACTTTTTATCCTTGTTTGTATGAGTTTTCTCATACACTTCTGGAAAATCCATGTCCTTGGAGCCACCATGTCCTTGGAGCCACCTTCCGGAAAATTTACATTAGCATAAAGTCACAACAAAAATACAAGGAAAGTGTATAAAGTAATGACAGTGTTAATGCTACGAATTGTTTTTTAAGTTTCACGAAAATGAATGGACCTATTGGCTTTAACATCAGCCTAAAGAAAAAGTCATATATTTGAGTTGAATGTATACCGGTATAGTCATCTCTGCAACAAATGATCGAGACCCCGAACGATGACCATCGTCTAGAAATCCCCTGTTAATTTTTCCTGCATTCGACCGTTTCTAAAACAAAAGGACCAAAAACAGTAGCAAAATTGGCATAAGTTCGACAACAAGGCACTAAAGAGTTTGCTTTCACGTATTTATCTTTAAAAAAAAAGTATACACTATAGGTTACCTCAAACTTTTCACTCTTCTATACATCATCAATCATGTGACGCCAATCCTCCAAACTCATTTCATCATACGGATGACTATACGGGTCCAATTGTTGTTTTAAAATATCATCGTAATGACACCTCATTTTGTGCCTCCAGTTTATGTGCATATGGTAGCACTTATTGTGTACCGCTTGCTGAGCTATTGGATTTCCATGATAATCATCCAAAATTTTGCACTTGTCCTAAAATCATAACGAGTAAATTCATTACACCAATTTTTCGTATGCAGCTAGTATGCCTAGCATGTAGAAAACTATGTGATAAGAACTTACAAGGACAGCTTGTATGACAGCAGATTGGGTAGCTGGATCAACATGCCTCCATGTCGGGGTGTTCTTAATAGGACACATCATTCTAAGATACACACCCAAAAGACTGGTTGCCTTGGAAGCATTAATTCCACATAAAGAATTCCATTCCAGTAGCACTGGAACAACAAGCTTCTCCCCATTATAGTGAGCAATTAGTTTGTCAACTCCCTTCCCAACTGTCTTACCTCGCACGTTAACAAAGAAATACGTACACTTCATTAATTCTGATATAAAAGTGATGGCAGCAGAACAGAGCAGCTTTAGAAATCGCAGTATGTGCTAGTAATGGCAGAAAGAGAACAAATGCAAATGCAATTTGAAAACCTTATGCATGATGAAAAACTGGAAAATAACAAACGCAATCTAAAAAACTAGAGTGAGGTTACAGAAATAGAAATTTCTCTTGAAAAAGGTAGAAGTTAAAAATTTGAATGCACTTTTGAAGAAAAAAAATCAACCATTCAACGCTGATTCAGTGGTGCAGAAACTTGGTATGCCCTCGCTCTGTATATGGCCTTGCTCTGTATATTCACTCTTACCTCTAATTATCACTCTTACCTCTGTATATGCCCAACGCTGATTCTGTATATGCACTCTTACCTCTAATTATCATCTAAAATTAGTCTGTATATGCCATTGCTCTGTTTTCCCTTTTGGTGGTTAATACATCTTAACTTTTTCCCAAAAAAAAAAAAAAGACTACCTGAATTATTAGACTGCACCAAAGAAGCTGCATCACCCAAATCATCTAAATTTTGTGGTGAAAGCCCTTGGGGCTGAGATGATTCAAGAGTCTCAGTTGGGCTCAATTGTGACGGTGAAGGCATAGATGGCCTCCTGGCCGATACCTTCTTCCTAGGAGGCATGAATAGAACTGTAGAAAATGGGTTTCAAGTGTCAAATATTAGTTGTATAAAATGCTTAAAAGTATTTAAGAATAGTGAATTCAACTGCAAATAGAAACATGACAGAAAAGCACGAGATTTTCTTTGTTCACATCAGTAGCAAATTAGAGTATACACTATGTGTGTGTGAGATGCAGGTTGATTTTACTAAATAAACTACCTTCAATATTAGATTGCGCCAAAGAAGCTTGATCAGCCAAAGCAATAGAATCCTGTGGTGGAAGCTTTTGGGACTGAGATGATGCAAGAGTCTCACTTGGGCTCAATTGTGATGGTGAAGGCAGAGAGGGCCTCCCAGCCGATGTCTTCTTCCAAGGAGGCATGAATGAAACTGTAAAATATACTTCGAAGCACAAGTTATTAGTTGTATATAATGCTGAAAATTAAAAAAAAAAACAGAAGTGCAACTGAGTATTTAAGAATACTAAATTGAACCTCAAATAAAAACTTAACACACCAGACTTCATACATAATTAAGCAGGCAGTAATCATATAAGCAAAAGTTTAACATATATAATAATCCAACAACCCTGTCCATATTAAGAAACATTACACATTACATAAGAAAAAAATTAACACTCTAAAAAAATTAAAACAATCAGCATTAGAAAGGTCAACTCAAAAAGTAAGGTCACAAACATATATTAAAACCCCACCTCATACTTTACTAGCCCATAACTACAGTATTATAATAAAAGAAAGCTTACAACAGAACTTAAAGAGCTATATCCACTAAAGAGCTATATCCACTAAAATTTGCAATTGTTCTCTTAAAAAACTCTTGCTTATTAGAAAATCCTTCATAGATCTTAGATTTAACACACACACACACACACACACTCATGCATGAAGAGAAAAATCGCACACACACACACACACACACACACACACAGAGATAGTACGATTTCAGGGATTTCAGGGGTTTCACACCAAATTAGTTTTGAGTAAAGGGGTAAATGATGAATATGGTCTAGCAGAACAATTTGAGGGCTAAGTACTAATAAATTTTCATAAAAACAAAAGCAAATAACCAATGTGGTATACCATAAACCCTTATTAATATAATCATCAGTGTGAGAGACAAAAGGATTAAAGCTTGATCTATCTGTAAAATCTAATCATCAATGTGAAACGAATAAGGCATAGACACCTATGAGGTAAACCTAGATACCGGCAACCACCCACAAGCCAGAGGTACTACGGGTTAAGGGAGACTAAAAACCTGTATGCTAGTCTTTCGTGTCTAACTGAAAGAGGCGACGAGTTCCGAGATTTCGCAAGTTCAGAGATTGCCTTCAGTGTTCGCGAGTTCCAGCAATAGTTGTGGGGAAACAAATCTTCGTGACAGATGTGTCGGCGACGATGGATGACGATGGCGGAGACGGTGGATTTCGATGGTAGAGACGGTGGATGTCGATGGTTTCACTGCCCTAGAGATAGAGAGAGTGAAACAATATGTGAGCCACTGAGCCCTTTACTTTCCCTTCTTAAGCTTTGACCATTTAAAACTATGTCGTTTCTCTCTTTCGTTTCTCACTTTTTTACTTCAGTGACTAATGTAGTGGTCACCAATAAATATTAGAATGGCGCCTAATTTTCCCCCCAAATTGGTTTGGCGCACTTCACGAAATGGTTTGGTGCCCTTTCAATTTCGGGAGAAAAATTTGGGTACGGGGAGAGTACCGCGTGGTACTCTCTCGGCACATCCGGGTCATCCAAACAATGCAACCAACGGTCCAGATTCAAAGTGCCGTCCGGATTTTAAAAAAATACGTACAAAAGAAAAGAAAAATTGTGTTTTCATCCGAGCCGTCCGATGCATTTTTTGACGGCTCGGATGTGCCGAATGGGCACCACGTCACCCATACCCTATTTGCACCCAAAATTTCTCCAATTTTGTTGGCTTTTTAACGTATCTTTGGTGACCAAAATTTAATTGCTCCCTGAAAGTTTGCTTCAATGACTATTACTAATCACAAAAAATGAATTTCATCAGTCTGCAAATTATAATAGAATGATATTTTTCGTTTGATCAACTGTCTAATGATACGCGATTAACTTCATTCTAGTACAAAATAATCTAATCCATATTTTGTAAAAGATAGGAAGTTATGATAGTAAAAAAAAAGATCTCAGGTGGAGCTTGGGTGATGCTTTAATTATAAGGCTTTAATGCCTCCGGAAGCATTAACGTCTTCTGACCATGTAGTTATCAATATTCGATGATTTTGCAATTTGGTGAAAATAATGGAATAAGTCAAATGTGAAATTCTAACGGTTCAGATCAATCACTTTTAAAATATACTTGACAATAACCTTTACAATTTATATGTTCAACTTACTTAGTAGTGAACTAAGTATTGTGTAGTAATAGAATGTACAGTAGCAATACGACTGCGACACAATCATGATGATCGATATGGTTGATCTTATTGTACTTATTGATTAAATCACTCATGTAAAATGTAAAATTTTGGCTCGATCGGGTCTAGAAAGTCCATTCATCAGTAAGCAATTGATAGTAACTAAGTCATGCGTAGTAGTTATATATACAATGGGCACACGATAGCGATACAATCATAAGGATCGAAATCGTTGATTTCGTTGTTAAGGTTAATTAAATCACTCATACAAAATTTTGGCTTGATCCGGTTTAGAAAGCCCCTTTATCGGGACGCAATTGATAGTAAACTAAGTCTTGTGCCATAGTTGAATGTATAGTAGACACATGATCGCGACTCAATCATGACGATCGAGATCATTGATTTCGTTGTGCTTGTTGATTAAATCATTCATGCAAATTTTTGGCTTGATCGGGTTTAAAAAACCCTTTCATCGGGATGAAGAATATTTTCCCTAAAAGTGGCGCTAAACAAAATTTATTTCGGTGACCACAAGATTTTGGTCACTAAACATAATTTAATTCGATGACCACAAGATTTTGGTCACTAAACATAATTTATTCGGTGATCACAAGATTTTGGTCGCCAAACTGATTATTCAGTGACCAAATAAATTGGTGGTCACAAAATGTTCTACCTATGGTGAGTAGATTTTGGTTAGTCATTGAAAGTACTATGATTAGTGACCAGATTGTAGTTAGTCACAGAAGGATCTGAACAATTGGTGATCAAATGCAGAATTAGTCACCAATTGTTCACACCTTTCTGTGACTAGACATAATCTGGTCACTAATTATAGTACTTTCAATGACTAACCAAAATTTACTCACCATTGGTAGAACATTCTATGACCACCAATTTATTTGGTCACTGAATGACCAAGATTTTGCGACCAATGTATTTTTGGTCACCATTTGGTTGTTTTCCGTGACCAAAACGCAATTGGTCACCAAAACTGGTCACTAAAAGTGTAATTTCTTGTAGTGCGGGTGCCCACTAGGGATCCCTCCCGGGTTCCCAGCCAAGTTCCCGATGATAACAAAATAATAATAAAGTCATATTTCATTCTTCTCTTATTTCATCCCATCGGCATCTCTTCTTCCCCACCGACAGCTTCTTGTCATATTTTATCTCTACCTTTTATCTTGATGGAAGAAATGGCTGATACTGGACACAGTACCCTTAGGTCTCTTCCTTTTGGTGCCCTTTTGACCAAAGTATTTACTCCCTCCGTCCCAAATTGCTAGTCCTTCTTTCTATTATGGAATGTCCCAAAATGTTGGTCCTATTTCTAAAAACAACTATCAAAATATATCATACTTCCAATTTTAGCCTTAAAAGTACTTTTTCCCTCCCAATTTATTATACAGTTTTTGAAATTCGTGTCATTTCTTAAATCATTTATATCTTTTAGTATAGTATAATGTTTTTCATGATTTTTAAAACTTTGTATAAAACAACTAATTGGGATCTATCAAACTAGATTCATATTGTATATTTTTTGAGATCCATATTGAAAGATATAAATAATTGAAAACCACTTAATAAATTTCACAGTTTTGAAGGATAAATTTGGAACTCTAAGACAATAATTTTGTCTCCTTAAATAGTTGAATTCCCCAAAAGGGACGAGCAATTTGGGACGGAGGGAGTACAAAATTTGGAGTCTCATTAGAGAAAGAGCCTCAACAGCCGTTGAAACGCGCTATCAGTGAATCTTCCGTCTCCCAAATGAGGCTGCATGCCCTTTTTTAAGAGAAAAAAACGTGCTCAAATTACTGCTGCACGAATTCCGGGGGAGAATTTGAATGGTCTAGGGAAGTGGCTAATACTCAGGGGGAGCAACATCATCTTGGTTTTTCTCGGTTTAGTACCATGGCTACTCAAAGAGATATTGGATCATCTCAGATACCTCTTCAAGATGTACAACGATCAGATACTTAGGGGGGGAGCGCTTGGACTATGCTACTGTGATCGCCAACCAATGTCGTTTGGAAGAAAAAATTGATGCACATCAGTTAGAGACTTGTAATCAGTATACTCATCTCAGTGTGAAAAATCCTAGTTTGCCTAGGTTTGTAGATTTGCTATGTTTTAATCTTTTTGTAAAAAATTAGCCCACTAATCAAAAAGTCAATCAATCACACAACGGAAAGCAAACAAATGAAGAACACAACGATATATGTGGAAAACCCCAATACGGGTAAAAACCACGGGAATGAATCAAAACACTATACTCAATGTGTAGTTACAAGTAATCTTACCAACGATCGTGAATCCTCACCAATCGAACCTAAGAACTACTTGCCGAATCCACGTTCACCACACCCAGTGCTTTTGACTGTCGCCGCCTTGAATCCACAAGCCTTCTGTTTGCCTCCCAAAATCCACCGAAGGACTTTGAAGCGCCTCTCGAACTCCACGAAAGGACTTTACTAGAGATTGATTGTTTTCAACGAAGAACAAACCCCTTGAAGATGATCTTTAAACTCACGGCATTCACAAGCCTTCACAATTTTTCAAGGTTCACAAACCCTAGCCACCGAAAGTGATGAGAGAAGGAAATATTAGTATTAGGTCTCTTATTAGCGCAGCTCTCAGGTTTTTCGACCTAATGACTGAAATTTTATAGTTGCAGAATCGGGCATTTTTTCCGGCTGTTTTGCTCGAGCAAAATATCCAGCAAAATCAAACAAAATGTTTTGCTAATAAATGGGCCTCGAAATGCTTGAGCAAAAAAGTGCAGCATCTAACTTCTTTCCTTGTGCATTTCCAATAATCTAGTTGCCAAAATCCAACGTATCACCAAATCCCAGCATATCACCAAATCCCATATTCTCCAAATCCGTATGACTTCCAAATCCCATATTATTTCCGTATTACTTCCATATTCTCCAAATCCAATTTCACGATTCCAGTGTTTCCATACCGAGACTTGTACCGTTTTTTGTCGAGACCCAATCTTTGTCTTCAAAATGAGCAATCCATCTTTGACTAAAAAACTACCGCACTCGAAATAAAAATACATATTGATATGATTCCTTTTCCACACCTAAAACAGACACTCTAAAAATAAATATCGAAGATTACAGTGCCATAAAAAATACGATACACCCAAATGCATATGTTTTGGGCATGGATTTGCCAAACCAAAGGAAGCTCGGCCTATTGGGCTTACACAATGCAACCATGCAAACCATCATTACCCTTCTTTGTGCCTATCTGCCACCGCCTCCACCTCCTCATTGTTAGCCCTTTTACCCCTTGCCACTGTCACATCTATTTTATTTTTGATCATGTCACAGGGGGAGAAATATGCTCTATGATGTGGATGGATGAACCAATGACCCACATTTCATGTTTTTTAGTCCTTAATGTTTTTACATGTTTTATGTCTTACTCCTAGTAGTTCGTATGCCAAAGCTTTTGAACTCGTCTGTTGCATAAATTCATTGTGCACCTTTTTTGTGACATCATCAAAAAGGGGGAGATTGTTAGGTAATTTATTTTGATGAATCTTTCTACTGTCTGCCCATTGGGGGACAATAAAAACAATTTATGACCGGTCATAAATGTATTTATGACCAGTCATAATACCTTTTTACAGCTACAGTAACTTGTAAAAAGGCATTATGACCGGTCATAAATTGCCTTATTGTCCGCCCATTGGGCGGACGGTAGATTTTGCCTATTTTGATAATGCTTGAATGATTTTATGTAACTTATGTTGGGAAAATTTTGTGTGTTTAAAATTTGTGGTTGAGTGCATAAGTTTTGTGTTTTATATAACTTGTAAAGTTGTCGGGCTAAGATAATTTCAAAGTGTAGGAATTTTGGGCCATGAGCTTACAACTGTGAGATTGTTTGGGGCTTACAACTGTGAGATTGTTTGGGCCTTACAATCTTATTTGGGATTTCTAACCCAGTAGGTCCTTTGCTCCAAAAGTGGCCTTGAAAGAATGATGGCCTTGACAGAGTACTAGGCGGCTTAGCATGTGAAGTACCCAACCGGGTACCTGGTGGGTTCCCTGTAGGGATCCCGTAACAAAAATGCTAGACACACAAAAATGATGGGTTAGTTCATTGTGGCATGATTCGCATGAACCCATTTTCATATACTAGTATTAAGCCACGTGCGCACGACACCACGCGCTCATTGTTCTTTATGTTTTTTTAGGCTTTGTTATTATATGGATGACTATTGTAAAGGAATATCTAAAAAACTATCTCTCTCTCTCTCTCTCTCTAAAACCTAAACCTAGCCGCCTCCTTCCGGCCTCCCTCCTTCCCCTCCCCCGTTCTACGGCGGCGGGAGGGGAGGGATCTATTTCCCTCCTCCTCTCTTCCTCTCTCCCTCTCTCTCTTTTTCGTTTCTTTTGACAGGTTTCTTGCGGATATGGTGCGTGGTGATTCTGGGTTTGGGTTGGACGGCGGTGGAGGTGTTGGGTTTTGCAGCGCGAGTAGATCAACGGCGGCATCGGAGCAGTGTGCATCATGGGCTGGTTCTTGACATTTGGGTGTTTTTCTTCATGGGACCCTGCGTGGGTAGCAGCTTTGGGGTTGTTTTGGTGCTTGGGGGTTGAGGCTGGTTGGGTTTTATTGGGCGATGGCCATGAGGTATGGGTTGTTATCTAATGGCAGTAGTAGATCTATTTATTTGGGGTGTTTGTTTGGGGCTGATAAGGGTTGTTTTAAGTGTCTTGGGTTTCATTCACTATGGCAACAGGCGTCTCGGCGGCTAGCGATGTTTTGGGTTCTCGGCGACTATCGGCGTCATAGTAGGCGATTTAGTTTTTTGGGGCTGATTTAGGGGCTGGTGAGGGTGTTAGAGGGGCTGTTTTTTTCAGGGGTAGTTTTGAGGTTCATTTGGTGTATGTGTGGGGCTGTTTTAGGAGTTGGTATGAGGCATTTTAGGGGTGATTTAGAGATTTTTAGGGGCTTTCAGGGGGCTATTGGGGAGGTTGTTTTGTCGCAGCAGAAGTCGGCTAGTTTGCTTCAGGGGATGTTTTCCGGCGTCTGACGTGTTTCTCCGGCAACCTGTGTGTGGGGGTCTTTATTGGAAGGAATATTTTAATCTTTGCTTTTGGGTGATGTTAGGCTTGGGGCGTAGTGCAGTGCTGCAGGGTGATTAGGTGGACATGATATCATGGAGCTACAGTTATCAAAGGAGGTGCTTTTAGCCGCGTCCTTTTAATGGGTTTTATTGTTTTACAGCTTGTATTGGGAGTTGTAGGGGCGTGGGTTTATTGTTGTATTGAGAGTTGTTTTTTGGACTGGCCATATTAGGTGTGTTGGTATCTTACCAACATGGTGCATTTTTTTATATTAAAAATCGAGAGGTAGGGAGGTAGGTTAAGTATTTGCGAGTAGCAGTAGTAGGAGTAACTCCGAACCTCTCTCAATGCATTTCTTTTCCTATTGTACTGATTTCATCTTTGGCTCCCTTGGGATTAATGAAATCTTTCTTCGCTTTTCAAAAAAAAAATATGGATGACTATTGTAAGGAAAAGAAAACAATAGCATTTGGGGCATTATGCACATTAAAAATAGATAGAAGATAAATGACAAGTAGCTTCAACATACGAGATAAAATGGTTTGAATCTACAAAATAATATCATCAGTTTAATACGATAAGTTCATATAGACATAGTTCAGCTATGCAAAACAAAACAGCTTGTCAAAAAGTTGACTGGGTGATTCCACCAAGTCCTTTTTTTTTTTCTACATAGTGCCTCCAATTGGTGAACCACCAAGAGTCCTTGAAGCATATGAGTCCTTAAAGCATCACTCAATAACCCTCAAATTACAACTTAAAACAGACTCTCTTGCAATCTTGCATTCCAAGCTGTAGGCAAAATCATGTGTTCAAAGCTCAGCTATACCAGATACATGGAGTCATGCACAAATACAATTCTCGAGTTTTAAACATATCACAATTGTCCATTAAATACAGAATCCCGAGTAATTCAGTCACCAACATTTCATCCTTGATGAAACCAAAAAAACAAAAGGGCCCTGTATTGGTTCTCTTTCAGTGTCCAATTATATTTTTTGTCCTACTCAAAGAACGGGAGTAAAACAAATCAAGCATGCAAGCATACGTACAAAATCACGGAGGGTGTTCATATAATCTAACATTATATCAATATCAAGTTTCTGTTTTCCCTCTTTTTTAGGGTTTGCAGCGCAAGCAGAAACGTCAAAAACAATTTGCAGTCTTTACCCAAAAAATTACTCGATGTCTTAATCTCTTTACCCAGAGAATCCATTGATAACCTAAGACCAAAAGCAATATAGAACCATCGGCTGAGAAATGACATTTTGGTCCGAAAGGGTAAAAATTGTGGCAAGTCACCTCCCTTCTTTTTATTTATAGGTGTATGACATAAATGCACTCCTAGTAATGCATACAAAAGCTACTCTCTAGCGAAAATGTTCATGCTCTCATGCGTCGATGCACGATTATGTGGAGTCCATGGTACTGCCCTTACTTTTGCAGCATAACAAGTCGCACCAAAGAGCTCTGAATCATCAACAATGGCATTACATGCGTTCCTTCAACCTTCTCTTGATCTGATCAAGAGCACCAACGTAAGTGACACCATACACCGAGATCATCACCGCCTGCTTCACTAATTACCTGTCCACTAAGATTAATTCCAGTTATCACTCCAACTGTGAGAAATAACTAACTAAAACATGGCAATGAGCATCCAACAAATTTGAATTGAACTCTTCCAAAATACTTGAGTTCAGTAGTCGCATCCTTCAAAGAATTGCTTGTGATTAGTCACAAATTGAAAGTGACATCCAATTCTAATCTAAGGACATAACAAGAAGAAAATCGCTAACTTGAGGAAGATGTTATCTAAAACTCAAGAGAGACGTGTTTTGGCCGAGAATTTTGCGTCGTTTACTACAGGTGAGTGGTGACAAACCAACTAGTGAAGTTGCAACTGGGTAGCAATTTCATAAGATTCATGAAGCGGGCAGATAAATCAACAAAAAATAAACCCGGATTACAAAGAGGAAATACAAAAAAGAAAAAAGAAAACCAGGTTCCTAGGTGATTTACTTTCTTATTCAAAACAGTTCTGACAACAGTGTGCCCTTATCCGGACCATGAGCTTCATACCCTCCAGAACCTCCATACGGACAACCTCATTCAAGAGAGTAAGTGAAGCATCCAGTTCCAACTCCAACATGTTTCCATCTTCGAAATTTTCCACATTCTTCTTGAGCAGGGTGAAAAGGCTTCTGACTTGCTTTAGAATCAATAAGACACGATTTCGATCTTTCCCCTTTGAATCAAGCAAAATCCAGCTTCTCAAATCGAATGGTTGCCAAAGGAGTAATGGAGTTAAATAAGGGAAAAACCCAGCAAAAGAAAATGTCAATATAGGGAGAGAAAAATCCGAAGTCTACCATATAGAAACGAGGTTTCGAAGGAAATCCATTTTCGAAAAGTGGGATAAAAAATGAGTATGAATGAGGTTTTGAGGTGCTCTGTATGTATAGGTCTTGGTCAGTTTTTCCCTCTCTCTCTCTCTCCCCATATAGAGGTGTCAAACGGGCCGGGCCGGCACGGGCACGGCACGTTCGGAGGCGGCACGGCACGTTAAAGGCACGGTAAAATCATGGCACGGCACGGAACGGCACGGTATAAGTTGGCACGCAGAACGGCACTGGCACGGAATTGAGCGGGCACGGCACGGGCTAAGGCGGCACGTGGCACGACACGACACGGTCTTCTACAGGCATGGCACGGGCACGGTAGGAAGACAACGGGGCACGAGGCACGGGCACGGCACAGCACGGGCACGAGCACGGAAGTTGGCCCGGCACGGAAGTAGGACGGGCATGGCACGCCGGCACGGCACGGGCATGACACAGCACAGGCACGGGCGGGCACGGAAGTTGGCACGGCACGATACGGTGGCACGGCACAGGCACGAGCACGGGCACGGCAGAAGGAAAAAAAAAATGTGAAATAATTATTTGTATGTATTTTTTTATAATCACAAAAATAAAAAAGAATTATTTTTTGGTTGTGTAACTTGTGTTAGTGAATTATATATCTATATGAAGTTTAAAAAAAAATTAAGTCATGAACAACAAAATAAACAAGAGGGAAAAACAAGTTACAAAATTTGTATTGATTTATTTTATTTAAAATATATATATATATACAGTCCACTTCCCCTCCAAACTCCCTTAACTTGTTAAGTTACGGACCTCATTGATCCCGATCGAATTTCGATGATCCGAACCGTCCAATGTGTTTAAAAGGTGTTTTTTAGGGTCCCCGCGAGAAATCATAAAAAAATAATACCGGGAACGGCTTGATCCGAGCCTTTTTCACAAAAAACTGTATGTACAGTTTTTTGTGAAAACGGCTCGGATCAAGCCATTCCCGGTATTTTTTTTTTATGATTTCTCGCGGGGACCCTAAAAAACACCTTTTAAACACATTGGACGGTTCGGATCATCGAAATTCGATCGGGATCAATGAGGTCCGTAACTTAATAAAATCTGGGAGTTTGGAGGTGAAGTGTGGTGTATATATATATATATATATAGGAAAAACTTCACATAAGGGTCCCTTATGGAAGCTACAATCCGGACTCCTCCTCACAGCCCTTGGATCTCATCCAAGGGCTCAGATTTAAAGTGGGTGCTCACGGGTTAAAAATTCCTTCCGGGTTGACCCATAAGTTGGTTCGCGGGTTAAAACCATCTATCGGGTTAAAACTTCTCCTCCAGCCCTTTTTCCCCAAATTGATCCCACGCTACTCTTCTCTTCTCAACGAAGAAGAAGAAGAAGAAGAAGACACCGGAGGTTCGACATCTCTCTCTCGCTCTCTCTCTCGTTCTCTCACTACTGGAAAATACACATTCAGTGACCAGTTTCTATGACTAACTACGTTTTGGTCACTGAAAAAGACACAATTAGTGACCAATTGCATTTTGGTCACCGAAAATGATACAATTAGTGATTAAACTTTTGTTTAATCATCAATGCCTAAGTTTATAGTGACTAAATTTTTTGTGGTCACAAAAAATATTGGCGCCACCGCCAAAATTTTGCACCAAAAAGTCAAAATAGTTTTGGTGAGTAGTGTTTGGTCATTAAAAGTATACTTTCGGTGATCAAATACTTTTGGTCACCAAAGACATGGTTTCAATATTTCTAGTGAGCAGTTGTTTAGTCACAGAAAAGTATCTACAAGGAATTTGCATCACGATGAAAGGGCTTTCTAAACCCAATCAAGCCAAATATTCACATGAAGGATTCAATCAAGAAGCACAAAAACATGACCGATTTTGATCATTATGATTGGTTTGTGGTCGTGTAGCTACAGTACAATGAACTAGTGGAAAATATTACTTTACTATCAATTGTGTCCCAATAAAAGGGCTTTGTAAACCTGATTAAGCCAAAATTTTGTATGAATCATTAAATGAACAAGCACAACAAAATCTACGTTCCCGATCATCATAACTGTGTCGCAATCAAGTTGTTGTTGTACATTTAACTAGTACAAAATACTTAGTTCACTACCAAGTAAGTTGAACGTATAGATTATAAAGGTCATTGCCGAGTCTACTTTTATCACGACATAGCTTAACTGTTCAGATTCCATGTATTACTTATTCCATCATTTTCACAAGTATTGAAAATCATCAGATATCAATGACCACATGATCGGAATACATTAATGCGCTCGGAGGCATTAAAGTATTGTAGAACACCCCGAGGCCCACACGTAAGGTTATTTTTTTGCTATCAGAGCCGTCTATATTTTTATACAATATGGATTTGATTATTTTATACTAGAACGAAGTTAATCGCATCGGTATACATTTGATATCGAACGGAAAACGCCGTTCCAACAATGAATGTGCGCCTCGATGAAGGGGCTTTCTGAACTCGATTGATTCAGAAGATTACGTCACTAATTACACCAACAAAAACAAAGAAATTACTGCACTGGATTGTTAAAATAATGGAGTCACCTCGTTACATTGATATTAGTGCCAATAGTATCCTGAGAAATTAACTATCACGAATTGGGTGAATTTTTTTTAAAAAAAAGGGGATTATTTTCTTAGCCATTTTCCAAAATTTCAATATAATGAAAAAACATTGGCGGGATTGGGAAAAGGAATTGGCGGGACTTGGCGCCAAACAAAAAAAGACGAAGGGGTGCCGTATAATTAGTCTCTCTATTCTGATACCATTGATCAATACCCATTACCCAGGCACCCACTCCTTGATCTCTCTCTCTCTCTCTCTCTCTCTCTCTCTCTCTCTCTCTCTTCTCTGATGAAGTTACAAATCGAGAAAGAAGCTTCGATGAATCTGCCATAGGCTCGCTCGCAGAGCAAACCAGTTCTATCAAGCATCGACCAATTGCTTTTCTCTCTCCTCTGACTTCCGACTCTCTTGAGTTTCGGACTTTAGGCAAGACGATAAGTTTCCAATTGATTTCTGTGATTTTTTAGGGCAAAGATATATGTTATCAGTTAGATATATAGATATAGGCGCTTCATGTGAGTATTTACATATATTAATGTAAAGAGAGGGTGTGAGTATTTACATGTATCGATGTAAAGATAGGGGGATGTCGATGGGAACACTAATCTGACTCTTGAATGCCTAAATTTATGTTATTTAAGAGTTCAAAGTTTTAGGGTTTTGGCTTGATATCCTTTAAAATCACTATTTTTCTTCAAATATAGACCCACATGTCAATTGGAAGTAGTATTTTCGACTCTGCTTGATTTTGTGTTTTCTATTAGTTACATTTTGAGATTCAGTTAATTTGTTTTCTTGTCAGGTCTTTCTGTTTAAGGACAATAAGAAGACATTCCACCCAGGTTTTGTTTTCTACTGCTCACTTTGTAATGGTTGACCTAGGTTTTGTTTTTGTGTTGATATAACTGGAATCGGTCCCTTGAAAAATTGATCGGACCGTATATCAGTCAAATATCGGTATCTGTCCCTTGAAAAATTGATACGTATTGGCCAATAATTAAATCCCAACCTCATACTACCAACTCATTATTGATCCTACGCCCAAAGGCTATCAATGATATTTAAAATCATGCTGCATTGCTGCTGATTGCACTCCATACAAGTGCGGCACTTGATACCGCGACATGATTCAGAGTATACTGCCCAATGCAATGCCTTCCCAGTAGTTTCCTGAATTTAACATTTATGAATGAACAAGGCTCGTCAGCAGTTTGCCTAGAACTGCACCCTGTGCAGTTCGACATTTCCCAACCACTTGACAAATAAATTGATTGTAAACCACACCAAAGTGTTTCGACGAGATCTACCATATGAACAGAATCGATAATTGGCAGAAAAATGCCGGACTGCATCTCTGTTCGGTTCTCATCAAACTGCCGAAAGCGGTGCTCTTAATGAAAGTTAGTCCTACTATGTTAGTAGGTTTAAAAGGGTGGAGATGCAGCGGTGTTAATTGATGGCGGTTAAATTCTCCTGTGGAAAAATTCACAAGTCCCCTCCAACTGTGTTTGGAATTTAGATTTGTAGAGAGATTAGTGGGTGGAAAAGTAAAAGCAAAGGGAAAGGGAAAAATAAAGTTTCTCACGTAACTTTTTTTTGGCTGTACAAGTTATATCAAGATTCAACATAGCCTTCTATCGAGTGAAGAAATTACTAGATTTGCTCCTAGAGCACCACGCTTTTTTCATTTCTAGGTGTGTGGTTTCTACACAAATGTGTGGTGAAATAGGCTCTTTGATCACCATGTGTGCTCTAGGAGAACTAAAGGACCCCCTTCGAGTGGTAAGTAATGGAGTAGGAGCCTGTAATCATGTTTCCATTTTTTATTCAGCAATTCCGGGTGCCTTTTTTCTCAAATCCCTTTCATTCTCTTTTAATCCTTCATGCTTGAGATAGGAAAGCTAAAAAGATGTGCATCATCTCTTCCTAACACTTGTATCTCATGTAATAAGACCCAATGCTGGTGTTTGATTCAGCTCTTGGCTTACTTGCCACCTATTGGCAGGAAGTGCATTCTTGCAGTTTACTTGCCAGTTTGCCCTCTTGCATTGTTGATAATTGCAAATTCACAGTTTTCTTTCTGTTAGCTAATAATTTACATAGCATTTTTGTAATAAAGGCAACTAGAATGACGATTATGCACTACATAACTCCCTAGACTACTGTTAGTTTCTGGTTTTTGTGTCGAGGCTTGTTGTGTCCCCTTTTGTTTTGTGTTGCTGGGATTGTATCTGTATTTAATTTGGGGATTCCAAGACTATCCCCTTGATCTCTCGTTTTTTGGGTGGTTATTATATACAACTTTCCAAAAAAAAAACCCATGGGTAGCTGTTGTTTTTTTGAAATATATTTCCAAGTTCATGGTTATCATATCTGTAGTGAATTTATAACCTTCTTTTTTTTTCCCTTAATAAGAGCATTGGCTTGTACGTTGTTCCTTGTTTCAGAAAATGGGAAACAAAATGTTCCAGATCATGTGTTCCAGCAAGATGAAACAAATGAGGTTGTACCAATTTCCATAGAAGGTCCCATCACAACCCCTTTGCGTAGGCATGATATTGAACCTGAAATCATTCAAGGGGAAGTGGTTTTGCAGTCTCATGGGCAGGCACAAGGAGGGGGTATTGGCGATGATGACTTTATTTGTGATGACAATGATGGATTAATTGAGGAGTCTAGCAATGACGAAGAAGATGAGTTTTCTAGTGATTTTGATGTCGAAACTGATGTAGATCCAGATGTAGATACTGATGTTGAGCCTGCTTAAATTGCAGGAGAAGGCATGTTGGTAAGTTTGTTCACATTTTTATTTCATTCGTAGGTTACAGAACTTCTTAAGATTAACCCCAAGTGTATCTACTATACTTAGCAAACCTAACAATATCTACTTTGTTTGCCAATTTGTTTGAAAAGTTGCAGAAAGGTATTGGTTGAGCTTTCTCTTCCTTTATATATACAAGAGTTTTCTCATGAAGCTTTCATGATGTTGACTGGAAGACAAATAATACTTTACTTTTCTTGTTTATGTTTATAGGAATAATTGAACGACACAATTGTTCTGCTTTGTTATTTTTGGGGGGGGGGGGGAATGGGTAAAAGTTATGCTCTGTTTGTTACTGCTGCTTTCCCGTACACTTCTTGGTAGATTGTGGGTTGCTCATTGCCGCACTGTAGGAAAAATATGTATGGCATGCTTTGATTTGTTACATTGCTACATGCTCACTGCTGAATTTGCTATGTTGTATACTGGAAATTGATTTCAATAGCTAATATTAGGTGTAAAGTGTAGAAAATACTTGTTATTTGCTGGAAATATGAACCATATGCTGAAAACATGAATAATTGGTGCTGAAACTGAGTTTAGAGCTGCTGAAAATTGTGTTTATAGGTGTTGAAAGTGTGAAATAGGTGCTGAAACTGTGCGATTAGGTGCAGATTCTGTTTTCTAGTTGCTGAAAATGCCATTTAAGCCATAAAATGTTACTATGTCTACTATTTAGATACAGAAAACTGGTTTCCGGAATTCCGGAATGCTGGAATGAGTTTTAGGTCGTTAAAATTGCTGGTTAATTAGTAGCTGGAAAACTGATTTGGATGCTGAAACAGCATCGCTGAGTGCTGAAACTGCACTTTTAAGTGATGGATCTGACTTGTTAAGAGCTGAAACTTGCTGGAATTAAAGCTTAGTTGCTGAAAGTGTTGTTTTTGTCTTGCAAATGACTTTCTTAGCTGCTCTAAATAGGTGTTCACCTTCTTGCTGGAAATACATTCTTCATTGTCAAAAACTGAGTTTTAGGTGCAAGAGAATGATTCTAAATGCTGAGATATAATTCTAAGGGCAGGAATACCTGCTCATACATGTTAGAAGTAGGAAATTAGATGCTATTGCTGATAGGAATTGACCTAATCACTCATTTTTATGAGCATACAACATAAATACTTCTATGTGTGGATTTATGTACTAGTGAATTGATAGCCAAGAACTCATGATTGAAATTAGAAATTGATTGTATTTTTTGTGTCTATCTACAGATTGACCATGGTGAACTTCTACATGTACAGCTCGAGTATACTTTTTGGCATATGGATCCTTTTTGTTAGGACGACGACTATTTGGGTCTAAAGTACCCTACCTGTTACATTGCAAAGAAGTAGGTTTTTGGCATATTGATGCTTTTTGTTGGGATGTCTGACTAGTTGGATTTAAGGATTTAGGCTATTTTGAGGGTATGTGTATAAAAGGTGATGTTTATTGCATTATGACTACGCATATATGAATATGTTGTATTATGGTGACTGTAAGGACATCATATGATGATTTTGGACTTTAATCGTTAAAGTTTAGATTGTGATCATTGGCTATTTAAAATTCATTCTTGAATGGTTTGGGCCATTAATTTGGAGATGGTATATATGTGTGAATGCATAGGTTATGGAGATTTATTTGACCCTGTATAAATTCCATTTCACATGAGAAAGTACTCATTTTGTGACCAATCCAGAGTATAACTTTGGTCACTAAAGACAATTGTTTAGTGACCAACCTACTGGTAGGGAAAGGGTAGTAATTTCTCTTATGCCCCATCGGTGACCAATTAATTTGATTGCTGAAAACTGTTTTCAGTGACCAAATAATTTGATCACAAAAAATGGGCTTTTGGTGATCAGAGAAATTACCCCATCGGTGACCAATTAATTTGATTGCTGAAAACTGTTTTCAGTGACCAAATACTTTGATCACAAAAAATGGGCTTTTGGTGATCAGAGAAATACCCCATCGGTGACCAATTAATTTGATTGCTGAAAACTATTTTCAGTGACCAAATACTTTGATTACAAAAAAATGGGCTTTTGGTGATCAAAGTTCGTTGACTAAAAAGTCAACATATATCCAACAGTGACTACTACTTAGTCACAAAAATTGATGTTCAGTGACCAAAAGTTCTTGCTGCCAAACTTAGTTGGTCAGTGTAGGATACCAACAGTGACTAAAGTTTAGTCACTGAAGAAATGTTTCAGTGACCAAATTAGAATTGATCACCAAAACCTTTCAGTGACCAGGGTTTTGTGACTAATTTCTGGTTAGTCACTGTAGATTTTCGGTGACTAAATATGGACTTCTGGTGACTAAATTCTTGATCACTAAAAGTGTAATTTCATGTAGTGTCTCTTTCTCTCTCTCCCTCGTTTTCTCTCTCTCTCTCTGGTTCGATCTACATGACAAATCCTAGTTTTTTTGTACTAGCATAGAAGAGATCGACCAGATCGAAGAACCACCGACGCCGGCGCACCACTAACTCCAGGTCTCTCTCTCTCTCTCTCTCTCTCTCTCTCTCTCAATTTCCTTTTCGAAAAACTAGGGTTTTCGAACAATAGCAATTACTAAAAAAACTAGGGCTTTGATTTCAAAATTTGGGCTTTCCAATTGTAAAATGAATTTAGTTCATCTTCTGGGTAGTTTTGGTGGAACTTAGCAAAGGCTATCGAGTAGCTTACGTGATTTGCAAAAAAATTATTTTTCACTGTTGTTTTTGGACTTGGGAATGTTGGCTTGGTCATTAGAAAGGTTAAAATTGCCTGATTTTGATCAGGTCACTATGCTTTGGATTGTTCACAGATAATTTTCCAAGTTATGCACTCTTGTTGTTAGTTGGTTTAGAGAAATTGAAAATTTGAATTACTAGAAGTACTATCAACATGAACAGATGATGTATTACCAAGTTGCTTTGCAACTCTTCAAGCAGGGCTAGCACTGATGGTCAAATCAATCAGTTAACCATTTCTTCATATCAGTGTTGTAATCAACAGAATATGTGTGTATCTTCAATAGAATCATGATGTTGCTGTCTCTGTTTTCATCTATTGCAGAAATCAATTATAATGGTACAATGGCACGGTATGAGGTATTAGACACTTGCATATTAACTACTGCTTCTATCATTATTCTGATTCATATTTTGTTTTTTGTGAATTTTGTTAATTAGGCCATGGCTCTTGAAAGTTCCCAAGTGTGTCACTCGGAAGACAATTCAAGTGGATGGGCGGCATGAAATGACCCTCTAAATCCAGTCTACTTTTTTTTTTTTTTTCCTGTATCAATTTTTGGGTGTTGGAAATGGCAAATGTCTGCCATGATCTTTGTATTACACTTTCTAGTGGATAAATGTAATGTTTTGCTCATTTATTGTATATAAATTTTACACCTCTCCCCAAACTGATTTGTTTACTAAATATAGTGGTTGCTCATTTATTGTATATAATCCAAGTAATTGAAGGAAGGAACGTTAGCAAAGGTATAGTGCTGAAAATTAAAAGACCAGTTCACTTAAATGACTAGCTTGTGCCCACAAATAAATGCGCTACCAAGCTGCACTTCAAGTGAATAGCTCAATGGGTAAATAGTATTAACACCATCAGGAATATGCTACCCAAGAAATTTTTCATAAATAGACCAAAGAACAACCAACTACACTTAGACATGAGCATTTCAGATTAAGAAACAAAAACTCAATTCAAACTCAGATTTTTTAAACCAGTGGAAGATCGGTAAGCCGAGAACCCAGGCAAATTAACTACCACAACTGGGTTCACCAACACAAAGGCCTGATATTCCACAGAATCACAAGTGCAATCCAACACTGAAGCACTGTAATATACAAAACGAATGCACAAATGGGTTCACCATAACAATCCCAAATACAAGTATTGAAACCCTAATTTGACGATCTCGATCTAAAAAAAGCTAGGGTTCTACAAAACCCATACAAATATACACAGTAAGCTACTCGATAGCCTTTGCTAAGAAGTGCATGAAATACGGCTTGCCAAACAGAAAATATGAATGCTATCCAAAACAAAAAATATGTTCTGTGACACACCCACACCACTCTCAACGCCAATCTCAGGAGAGCTTGTGACCAAGAAAACGAGAAATATATAATGCCAATAGATGAGACACCATATAAGTTCCACCAAAACTACCCAGAAGATGAACTATATTCATTTTACAATTGCAAAGCCCAAATTTTGAAATCGAAGTCACATTGTATTTTCGAGTAGTTGCCCCTGTTCGAAACCGTTCGAAATCCTAGTTTTTCAAAGAGGAAATTGAAATCGAACAACCCAGATTTTTGAAATCAAAATGGGTGTCGAAACCCTAGATTTTCGAATGCCCAGAGTTTGTCATGTAAATCGAACTAGAGAGAAAGAGAGAGAGAGAGACCTGGAGCTACTGGTACGCCGGCGTCGGTGGTTCTTCAATCTGGAGCTAGTACAAAAAAACTAGGGTTCGTCAAATGTTCGAACCAGAGAGAGACAAAATGAGAGAGAGAGAGAGAGAGAGAGAGAGAGAGAGAGAGAGAGAGAGAGAGAGAGTTTGGACAAAAAAAATAAAATAAGCTTTTAAAATATTTTTTGTCATGTTTGATAATTGTCTAATTGATACATTGCCTTTTATCTAATAAAGATTTTGAAAAAAAAAAAACAAAATTTTTTTTTTGAAAAACAAAATTAAAAAAATAGTGTTTTGTAAGTATAAGTCACTACTCACTATTCACTAAGTGTCTAAGTCATGAACAAAAAAAATAAAAATTTTAAAAATTTTAAAAATAATAATAATAATTTTTTTTAGAGAGAGATGGATGGACAAAAAAAGAAAAAAAGTTACAAATTATTTTTCGAAAAAAAATTATAGAAATTCAATTTATATGAATTAGATTCTTTAATTAAATTATATTATAGAAATTATTAGACGTTAAATTATAGAAATTATAGAATTATTTTTATTAAATTCGGTTATATAAAATTATAAATTATAGAAATTAAATTCGATTCCTTTCACTGTCTCCATTTAGACCCTCTCGGCTCTCATAGGCTCACAATAAATATAATGGACCTCCACTTTCCGGACCAAATTTCGACGATCGGAACCGTTAGATGTGTTTAAAACATGTTTTCAAAGTCCTACGCGAGGATTTTGCAAAAAATACTATCCGGAAGTAGTTGATCGGAGTAGGTTTTCGTAAAACTACTTTACGAAAACCTTGTCCGATCAAGCCCTTCCGGCTAGTTTTTTTTTTTTCCAATTCGTTGCATAGGACCTTAAAACCACGTTTTAAATACATCTAATGGTTCTTATTTGGAAAATTTTGGTTAGGTGACGTTGAAGTGGTGCATTATAGTACTTAAATTCTACGATAGGCACTAAATGTGTTCTGATCGTGTGCTTACCGATATCGGATGATCATCGATTTTGGGGAGAATGATAGAATTGATAAGATATTAAATCGTAACGGTTTAGATCGAACATTCGGAAAAACGAGTCTGCATCTACCTTTCAATTCTATACATCGAACTTAATTGGTTATGTACCAAACTATTATGTTATAGTATAATGTACGATAGCTACACAATTGCAACACAACTATGGTGATCCACGCCGTTCACTTTGTTTGTGTTGATGTTTTAATGACTCTCGCCAATTTTGTCGTCTATCGGATTTTGAAATGCCCTTCATCACAACACAATTATGACGATATTCACTGTTCAGTTTGTACAATGGCTTTTGGGTACCACTTTTTGGTCCCACACGAGTAATCCGAACCGTTAGATGATTTCAAAATAATGTTTTGTATGGACTTGCAAAAAATCAGGTCAATTGGATATTCGTAACTCGTTGATCCAAGTTACGCACATCCAATTGATTTCAAAACTTGCAGTTTTGGATCTATCATTTACGCATATCCAATTGACATGATTTTTTGCAAGGTTGTACAAAACGTTATTTTGAAATCATTTAACGGTACGGATTATTCATGCGGGACCACAAAGTGGGGCCCAAAAGCCATTTATGTGCATGAATTTGTAGCCGGTAGCCGTAGGCATTGGGGGGGCTATAAATACCCCATTATAAACCCATAGCCCACCACCAGTCTACTGCTAACCCTAATTCTCTCTCTCTCTCTCTCTCTCTCTCTCTCTCTCTCTCTCTCTCTCTCTCTCTCTCTCTCTCTCTCTCTCTCTCTCTCTCTCTCTCTCTCTCACCACCGGAACACCACAGATTCACCGCCACCACCGATTAACCACCACCACCGATTACCACCACCACCACCACCAATAAACCACCACCACCACTGATTCACCACCACCACTACCACTGATTCACCACCACCACCACCGATTCACCACCACGACCACTGATTCACCACTGCCACCACTGATTACTACCACCACCACCACCGATTTCTTTCATCCGAAGGGTAAGACTCTCTCTCTCTCTCTCTCTCTCTCTCTCTCTCTCTCTGTTTTGTGCTTCTGGGCCTTCTGGCTAGGGTTTTGGGTGTCTTTAATCATCGGTTTGGGCTAGGGTTTGATCACCAGTCACGACTCACCCAAAACCCCTAAATCTCACTATTGGTAAGATGATTATTGGGTTTCATACTTTCATTATTGTATTTTGGGTTTCATTATTGAGATTCACCACTGATTATGCTGTTTTTTTGTGTAGATGGAAGGTGCTAATTTTGATTTTGGAGTGGGGGGTGGTAACCCCCACTCTCACTGGTCTGACGGTGAACATGGTGCAAACCCTGTTGCACCACAGGGACAAGTTCCACAGGGACATGGTTTGGAGTCTGTTAGTGTAGGTGAAGCTGCTTCAAACATTGTTCACACTGCAACAGGGCCTTCTGGTTCTACTCCAACAGATTCCACTCCTACTAATTCAACCCGTAGTGGTTCAAAAAGGAAACGCACGTCATGGGTATGGAAACATCTCTCTTTAGATGAACACTTTAAAGATGAAAATGGTATTGACATAGGACCTAGGGCTGTATGTAATTATTGTGACGTGGTTTAAACTTGCGTAAGTGATACTGGAACAGGGCATCATGGTAGACATATTAAAAATAAACATCCAGAAAAAATGGCGAGTGGTGAATCTGTGAGTACTTTGGCGGATTTTGTTTATACGAAAGAAAAAATGAGAGATGGACTGGCCCGTTACGTAGCTGCAGCTGAACAACCATTTACTTTTGGTGATGATATTAGATTTGAATATTTTATGCAAAATTGTGTAAATCCTGAATTTGCTAAAGTTTCTAGAAATACAACCCATAGTGATACAATGAAAGCATATAATGATGTTAGAAAAGGTTTGATTTGTGAACTTGTTGAACTTGGTGCGATAGCTTTTACTTCTGATATGTGGTCTGGAATAAATAATCGTGGTTATATGTGTGTGACTACTCATTATATTGACTCTATTTGGAATTTGCGAAAAAAAAATTATTGCTTTCCGTTTAGTGGAGTTTCCTCATGATGCTGATCAGATTTTTGAAAGTATTATGTGTGTTTTTAGGGATTATGAAATTGTTGATAAAGTTTTTACCATTATTTTTTACAATGCAAGTGCTAATACTGCTTCAATTCCATTGTTTAAAAGAAATTTGACTCCTGCTTATTTTGGTGAATTATTGCATGTTCGATGTGTGTGCCATGTGATTAAATTAGTTGTGCAAGATGGTTTGAAACATATAGCACCACAGATTACAAAAATTAGAGCCGCTGTTCTTTTTATTGGTACTTCCTCATCTAGGCAACCAGAATTTGATAAACTGTGTGTTACACGTTACAATGTGAAAGCAAAAAATATGAACTCTGATATTGTGACTCGTTGGAATTCAACCTATCTTATGTTAAAGTCTTGTAGGAAATATAGTGATGTGATATCTGCTTTTGTTAACCAAAGGTATCGTGGTGATCCTTTAACTCCATCTGATTGGAAAATTGGTTTTGAGTTCATGAAATTTTTGAAAGTGTTTTATATTGCTACGTTAGCTTGTTCGGCTGTTCGTTATCCTACTTCTTGTATTGTGCTTAATCATCTCTACAATATCAGTCTCAATTTTCGTATTCATAGGTCACACCCAAATTTTGTAAATGCTTGTATGGATACGGAAGAAAAATTTAGAAAATATTTCGAGGAAATTCCACCACTATATATGTTAGCTGCGGTAATGGACCCTAGGATTAAGGTAGCGGGTGTTTCAGTGCTCTTAAGAGAGATTGGTACGAATTTATGTATTACTACTTTACCTTCTTCTAATGTTGTGTTTGATTCATTGAATGCCATGTATGCTAGATATGAATCTAAGTTTGGTGCAATTACTTCACTTACTGTTGTCTCTTTGACCTCTTTTTCTACATGTAATGATGCATCTTGGTCTTTGTTTAGTTCAAGTTTAGGATTAGGAAGTAACACTGTAACTTCACGCAATGAACTTGTTAAATATTTGGACCTAGAATCAGTTAGTGCGAATGACTTGATTAATTTTGATATCTTAGCATGGTGGAAAAAAAACAAAACGACTTATCCCATTCTTTCAATCATGGGACGTGATCTACTAACAGATCTTGTGTCTTTAGTGGCATCGGAATTTGCTTTTAGTGCAGGTAAAAGAGTGTTGGATGAGAAGAGGAGCAGACTAGCTCCAGACATTTTGGATTGTCTCATGTGCTTGAAAGATTGGGAGGATGCACGCCTTGGAATTGAAAAACGCTCAGCTAAAGAAGAATTCAGAGGTTATTTTGCAGACTCCGATATAGATAGTGATTGATGGCATCCTCTTTGGCTCTTTGTACCTATTATTCATTTATTATGCTAGGGTATGTGTCTGTGGCTTATTCATTTCAGTATGTGGACTGAAGTGGGTTGGCAACTTATGGCGACATGATGTTGCCCCCACTTCAGTTGTGTGTGTGTGGGGGGGGTGGGGGGGGCTGTGTGTGTGTGGGTGTGGCAACTTATGGCAACATGATGTTGCCCCCACTTCAGTTGTGTGTGGGTGTGGCAACTTATGCCAACATGATGCTGCCCCCGCTTCAGTTGTTGTTCTTGTGGTGTGTGGCTGTGTGTGTGTGTGTGTCTCGTTTTAGTCTGAAATGAATAAGCCACAGACACAACCCCTTATCACGATGTTAAAACTTAAAAAATTAGATGAATTGTGATTTGTAACTTATGAGGGTCTTAAATGGCAACTTAATGTTGCATCCATTTCAGACTTTCAGTTTTTGGCTATGATGAAACATACCTGAGCGAAAAATGATATGTACTTATGTTTGTGAATTCTGAGCCCTCAATTTATGTGTTATAGTATTTGAATTTGGGCAATGATGATGATACAAATGGTAGGCTGGTTGTTGTTAAGTTTTATTTGTGAATTCTGAGCCATTTATGTGTTATTGACTGAATTGGCATTTGGCAATGATGTTGAACTGAGTCATTTATGTAGCTATGCCTATGATGGACTACTGAGGCCATTTATGTAGCTATGCCTATGATGGACTACTAAAGCTTGTTTGGGCACTGTAAGTGTTCCACCTACTGCTGCTGCCATTATTTGCTAGTCTCAATCTGTTTGTTTGATATGAGCCTCCATGGAAGGAGGCATTCCATGTTGATTAGAATTCTGATAGACTGTACACTGTATTTGGTTACACACTGGTATGCACTTTGAATTTGGTTACACACTGTATCAGTTGGTGTTTCTGGGGAATTCTGATTCTGTTGAACTGGGCAGTGATGTGTCAACTGAGCCTTTTATTGTTGCTGCGCAGTTTGGTTGCTGAGTTCTGATTCAGAATTCTGATTCTGTAAATTGTGTAATTATTAGGTGCTGCAGTTTGTTGTTATTGTTTCTGGGTGATAAGTTCGTATCCAACGTGATAAGTTCGTATCCATTTTTGGGCAGTGCTTGAATAGTTGATAGGCACGCAATATCGTAGATATAAGTGCCTAAATAGGGTAGTTTTAACACGTTGTTATCTAATTTATTCCCTATTTTCCACTTGATGCGTTGCTTTGGTATGTTTTCGTGTTTTTGTTAATTTTCAGGAAAATAAGGCTGTTTTAGCGCCATGACTGGATTGCAGAGACTTGAAGGCCGAGATGGAGCTAGAGAGCATGAGAGGCCGTGGAGACCAAGTGGTGAACTTAATTTCTCGAGGGAAGCACTTTGGATCGTCGTGAGCGCTACAAGGATTTTGGTGGAGCGCTCGAAAATGGCACAGAAACTGAACAGAAGCTTGGGGAGCGCTACACCAAAAGTGGTGTAGCGCTACCGGTCAACTTTGAGGTCAACCGGTCAATAGGGGGGTCAACCAGTCAAAGGGGGAGATAAGCAAGAGGTAGCGCTACACCACTTTTGGTGTAGCGCTACAGAGAGCTTATCTTGGCCAGTGAACGACAGCGTTTTGGTCTTCCGCAGAGGATAATCCTATTCTGTCTCGGATTTTAATTAGAAATTAGGGATTAGTATAAATACTTATCTTTTAGCTCGAATTAGGGTCGACATTCATAACTTAGGTTTTATTTTCTTAACTTTGGCGGCTGCTCTCAGGATTAATTTGCAGATTCAAGTTTTAATCCAAGTTCTTCAGGTTTTCCGGCTTTAAATTCTTGTTCTTCCTTCGTATTTTATGTTTAGTTCTAAATATATGTTTGTTGCGTCCGTTGAAAGCATGAGTGAGTAATTTCGTAGAGTGCGGCCGCGGGGCGAAGGCGCTCCGTGGCTAGTTTGATTAATGTTCTACCTCGGGATCGAATTAATTCAGTTTTTGAGCAATTTTGGAAGACGAAAACTCTTCTAACAAACAAAACCCAGGCATCGCCGGAATTCGAATGCGCACGGAATCTGGTGACAGGTGGTGCGCATTTGTTAGGGATCCTTTTTCTTATTCTAAAATCAATAAAATGAATAATTGTGGCCCGAGTAAACATTGGTTAGGCTAGTTGCGGACGCTGGGTTCCCAGGGCTGTACTCTCCTTTTCAAATCCATATTTAGTTAATTTAGTCTGGTAATTTAGTTAGTAAATTAATCTCATTGAACAAGGGGTGGCTACCTAAGAGCCAAGATAAACTGTGAACCCGTCATCTTTGAGTCCTGCACACGTTCGTCCGTCTCTGTGGATTCGACTCCGGTACTTCCGGATATTATGCTACATCGGTCGAGAGTCCTACGCTTGGGACGCGTCTTTATTTTAAGTCACCTGGTCGGTCAAGCAATAGTACTATTGTAATTGGATTTGCTAGCTTGGGCTGCCAAATTGGGCATTGCTGTTGGGCTACATCTGTTGTGATATTTATACTTGTTTAGCTTGTAGCTAATTGGTACCCTGTTAGTTCCTTATTCTGGGCAGTGTGTCCTTCGATTCTGGGCAGTATTTTTTATGTGTCCTTTGAACTGTGTCGTGCTTCTGGGCAATCTATGTTGTGTCGTGCCGTCCCAAATTTGGGCTGCTTTCGTACCATGATATGCCTATGATGGACTAGTCTGAGGCCTTGGTAACTCAGTTACCTTGACTGAATTAGGTACGACACGCACGTTTGGGCTGTTTTACTCAGGTTGTTGCTTCTGTGCCATCTCTCTATGTGTGTGTGTGAAGAGAGAGAGAGATGGCTTATTTCCCAGTCTGACATGGAGAAACTGAATGGTGAAGAGAGAGCAACAACAATGGAGATGATCAAAGATGGTTGTGAGAACTAGGGCTTCTTAGAGGTAGTATTACTCCCCCATCTAATTATATATATTCGAAGCTATAGTATTCTAACAAGTTTTTTACTGATTTACTTTCTTTTTTGTTGTGTTAATTATTAACTTGATGAATCATGGTATATTCATTGAGCTTATGGACACTGTGGAGAGGCTAACAAAGGAGCATTACAAGAAGTGTATGGAAGCAAGGTTCAAGGAAATGGTGGCAAGCAAGAGTCTTTCGTGCCCATACCAATGCCGCCGGGCATTCATGAGGCATTAAGGAGTCAGCAATGGGAAAGTGTGACCTGCTACATGGTTTGCTATCTTTATCTCTCCTCAAGTTTGTACTGTGCATTATTTGTTGTACAGTACTCTGCAGGTGCTATCTATTTTGAGAAGCATATGGTTGTTGATGTGTCTCCAATGGAAGGAGGCATTCCTTGGAATCATGTACTTTGTTATTAGTCTCCTAAGGAAGGAGGCATTCCTTAGAGTTCTTAAAATAGATTACTTTTGTGACCTTATATTGGATTGCTGCCAGCTAGAATTGTTTGTACCTCATCCTTGTCTCCATGGGAGGAGGCATTCCTTGGTTAACATGTACAATGTGCTTGAGTGTTACTGCTAGATGTGTCCTGTTATTGGTGCACCTGTTGGTGCTAACCTGCTACTGCAACTCTGAACCTGAACTCTAAGATGTGTGTGTGTGTGTGTGTGTGTGTGTGTGTGAATAATGAAAGAATCAGTGTTAGATAAATTCAAGCAGGCAGCAGTGAGCCTTCAAGGTGAGCTTGTCTCTCTTCTAGAGTCAAATTTTCAATGTTATACTATGCACCTGTTAGTTTCTAGGCTATGATGACTACTGAGCCACTAATGGAAAAACTGGGCATTCAAATCCCTTGATGCTGTTGTTATTTGTTTCTGCAGTTTGGCAATGAAGTTAATCTGAGCCTTGTTTTGTGAACTCTGAACCTAAATTTTGTGATCTCTGAAACTGTTATTAATCTGTGAACTCTGAACCAGTTTTGTGAACTCTGAACCTGAGATTTTGTGATATCTGAAACTGTTATTACCGGGCAGTGATGTGTTTCTGGGTAGTTTATCCAGTTTTAGGAACTCTGAACCTGAATTTTGTGAATCTTTGAAACTGTCCAAAACATTTGATAGTAGCAAAGGTTGTTATATTGGCGGGGCAATATAATTGCAGCCAAAAGTAGCAAAAAATGTTGAATTACTTAACGATTCTGAGCCCATTGTTATAGTGTTTACTATAACCTGCTACTGCATTTGTTTCTGGGCAGTAGCTGTTTGTGTTTGTGGGCAATTAGTACAGTTGTGGTTGCTTGACTCTGAATCTGAGCCCATTGTTACAGTGTTTACTATAACCTGCTACTGCATTTGTTTCTGGGCAGTTTGTGTTTGTAGGCAATTGGTACAGTTGTGGTTGCTTGACTCTGTTGCTTGGCTCAATGAACTGGGCAGGTTTGTTGTGTGAACTGAGCCAGTAATGAAAAAACTAGGTATTGATGAATTTTTTGGTAGTTTCTGGGCATTTATTACTGCCTTTGTTTCTGGTTTACCAGTTGCAGGTTTACTAGTTTTGGTCGTTATAAGGTAATCCCTGTTAGTCGCTGCAAAAAAATATATAGTAAGCAAATGGTAATGCATAGTAGCTGCTGGTAGCAAGAAATATGGCCAGGTATAATGCATAACCACTGATGTCTGAACTGAGGCAGTGGTGGTTACAATGGGTATGGATATCGTTGTGTTTCTGGGCAGTTTCTGCCTTTGTTTATGGTTTACTAGTTTGTGGGCATTTTTACTATATATCTTTGTTCCTAGTTTTGGTAGTTTCTGGGCAATGAGGATTCCACTGAGCCCAAATGGTTTAGTAGTGCATTATTGAAACTCTGAAACTGAATTTGGTTGGGATAGTTGGTATTTCATCGTCATGAAATTTTGGTAGTGTTTTTCTGCGCAATGATGTTGAACTGAGCCATTGGTATCTTGGCGGGACAACCTTGTTGCAGCCAAGAGTAGCACCAGGGGTCTGTTCTTAATGCTTGAGCCCATGTTTCAACTTTTTACATCTAATCTTATAGCTGCATATGTTTTGCCTTTTTGCTTTTATGTCCTTGCACTCATTCCCCAGGTTTGTGATGATCGGTTCATACTGCAAAAATAGGAATGGATCAAGCAAGCATTTAATTTGCATTTTCCATATTCCCCTTTAATTGTATTGCTGATTCTCACTTTCATGTCATTCTCTGTACTTCTCAAACAGGAAAGTCAAGAAGCTGCGATTAAAATGCTGAGAAAGAGTTTGACTTTTAAAGCAACTCCAATGCCAAGTTTCAATCAGGAACCTCCACCTCCTAAGCCAGAGTTGAAGAAGGTAACCTTGTGCTTAGATTCTTGTTACCTCTCATTAGCTTTCTGATTTAACTTTTTTGGCACTAGATGTCTTTGGAAGTGCTTTGAGGAAACCTGCAAGTTGCAAAATATTCAATGTGTACAGATTTCATGTAAGAAATGTTGAGATACCCCTAGGATAGGAATATGAATATCTCTAAATATTCAATGTGTCCCACAATGAGTCCATGTCGTGTTGTGTCCCTTTTCTATCTAGATACACTTCTTAGTAAACCCATTCGTAAAATATAACCAAGAAACACGGTCCAAATTTCATGGAAGGTAGAAATTATTGATGACATAAAGTCTTACGATTGCTTACTGCTTTGGTCTTGGTCTCCATGTTGATGTTCTCTGTTACTGAGATGCAGATACCAACACCGAGATCCAAATCTCCCAAGCTTCGTAGAAAGAGGACCTCACCCACCAGAGACTCTACAGGAAATGGTACCAGAAGCTATCGATTTTCTCGGTTAAGTTTGGATGAGAAGAACTCCCAAAATAATAACAATGCCAAAGCACCTCCTTCCCATCTCAAGAACCGTGTCCGTTTGTTTGGCTAATTTTTCTCCATATGCTTTAGTTGCCTGGTTGTTTGTTGGGGAGCAAATGGGAAAATTTTGGGAAAATCTTGTGTTTGAGATTGTCCATTGTCTCTTAACTTTTGGTTTGTTGTTATCTGTTTCACAACTTGCATTGGCGCTTGCTAGAGTTTAGCACCGTGGGGGTTAACGGTTATTTTGTTTGGTTTATGCTTGTTTCCAGAACCTGTCCAATAACTATTGTTATTCTTGCTCAGTTCTTGCTGTTTGCACTGCACCTTCATGGATATAAGCAACTAATCTTTAGGTGAAATGGTCTCATCAAATTTTTAGCTGCCATGGTTCATGGATTGGTGTGGACACTGGACGGAAAAGATAAGAAGACTATGAAGTAAACAATCAAACTTTAATTTGGCTTTCCATCGTTTTCCTTCACTAGATAAATTCTACACAAACCCATCAGTTTTTTTAAGATTTTTGTGGCAAAGTTAGGACCGAGACGAGTTCTAAAAATAGATTAATGAGGCCCAACCGAACCATGATTTCCCATGTTTGATTTAAACCCATGTTTGATTAAAGGCACGGCACGGCACAACGCGACGAAAAAGGCACGGCACGGCACGCCACAACAAAAAGGCACGGCACGGCACGACACGATAAAAAAAAGGAACGGCACGGCATGAGTAAGTCAACGGCACGGCACGATTAACTAATCGGGCACGGCACGGCACGGAACGACTTCAAAAAAGCACGGCACGGCACGGCACGACAAAAAGGCACGGCATGGCACGATTAAAAAAGGAACGGCACGAGTAAGTCAGGGGCACGGCACGACACGGCACGACTTCAAAAAAGCACGGCACGGCACGGCCCGATTAAGTAAATGGGCACGGCACAGCACGACACGTAGCACGGTTGGCACGGCACGCCATGGCACGATGGAGTAAATAGGCACGGCACGGCACGGCACGAAGCACGGTTGGCACAGAAGTTGAATGGCACGGCACGGCACGACACGCACGTTTGACACCTCTATCCCCATATATTAATAATGGTAATGGATCATCTTCGGTCCAAATATGGACCGCCGAGTCTATGTATTTCCAATGCTCCGACATTTAGTGTTTGATTGCCCTAAAAAATTGAAATGTATTAGAAGTGTTTGAGTGCACACGCCAGCATTATGACATAATCACTTCCCCGACATTTCTCCGACGTCCCTTGAAACGGTTGAAGCCGAACTCGCACCGGTCGGAGAAAGATTTGATGTTGGGTAAGCGGCTTGTTCTCAGAAGGGCTTGCTTGCGGAAGAAGAACAAGGGTTTTGGTAGAGGTGTCAAACGGGCCGGGTCGGCACGAGCACAGCACGTTCGACGGCGGTACGGCACGTCAGAGGCACGGTAAAAACCTGGCACGGCACGGAACGACACGGTATAAGTTGGCACGTGGCACGGCACGGGCGCGGATTTGAGCGGGCACGGCATGGGCATGACACGATATAAGGCGGCACGTGGCACGGCACGTCCCGGGCTTCTACGGGCACGGCACGAAGTCAACGGGGCACGGCACGGCACGGATTTATTCTAGCACGGCATGGCACGGGCACGGGCACTAGCCCGGGCACGAGCACGGAAATTGGCACGGCACAGCACGGAACTAGGACAGGCATGGCACGGCATGGGCACGTTGGCACGGCACGACACGGCCCACGGGCACGGCAGGAGGCAAAAAAAAAATGTTAAATACTTTATTTCTATCATTGTATGTATTTTTTGATAATCCAAAAAAAGGAAGAATTAAATTTTTTTTATTTTAGTGAATTATATATTTAGATCAAGTTAATAAAAATTGAAGTCAAGACATGAACAAAAAAATTAACAAAAAAAAAGCACGGCACGGCACGGCCCGATTAAGTAAATGGGCACGGCACAGCACGGCACGTAGCACGGTTGGCACGGCACGCCATGGCTCGATGAAGTAAATAGGCACGGCACGAAGCACGATTGGCACGGAAGTTGAATGGCACGGCACGCACGTTTGACACCTCTATCCCCATATATTAATAATGGTAATGGATCATCTCCGGTCCAAATATGGACCGCCGAGTCTATGTATTTCCAATGCTCCGACATTTAGTGTTTGATTGCCCTAAAAAATTGAAATGTATTAGAAGTGTTTGAGCGCACACGCCAGCATTATGACATAATCACTTCCCCGACATTTCTCCGACGTCTCTTGAAACGGTTGAAGCCGAACTCGCACCGGTCGGAGAAAGATTTGATGTTGGGTAAGCGGCTTGTTCTCAGAAGGGCTTGCTTGGGGAAGAAGAACAAGGGTTTTGGTAGAGGTGTCAAACGGGCCGGGTCGGCACGGGCACGGCACGTTCGACGACGGCATGGCACGTCAGAGGCACGGTAAAAACCTGGCACGGCACGGAACGACACGGTATAAGTTGGCACGTGGCACGGCACGGGCACGGATTTGAGCGGGCACGGCACGGGCACGACACGATATAAGGCGGCACGTGGCACGGCACGTCACGGGCTTCTACGGGCACGGCACGAAGTCAACAGGGCACGAGGCACGGCACGGCACGGATTTATTCTAGCACGGCACAGCACGGGCACGGGCACTAGCCCGGGCACGAGCACGGAAATTGGCACAGCACGGCACGGAACTAGGACAGGCATGGCACGGCACAGGCACGTTGGCACGGCACGACACGGCCCACGGGCACGGCAGGAGGCAAAAAAAAAATGTTAAATACTTTATTTCTATCATTGTATGTATTTTTTGATAATCCAAAAAAAGGAAAAATTAAATTTTTGTTATTTTAGTGAATTATATATTTAGATCAAGTTAATAAAAATTGAAGTCAAGACATGAACAAAAAAATTAACAAAAAAAAAGCACGGCACGGCACGGCCCGATTAAGTAAATGGGCACGGCACGGCACGGCACGTAGCACGGTTGGCACGGCACGCCATGGCACGATGAAGTAAATAGGCACGGCACGAAGCACGGTTGGCACGGAAGTTGAATGGCACGGCACGGCACGGCACGCACGTTTGACACCTCTACCAACATGACTAGCTTTGGACATACGCTGAGGATGCGAGTGCATCGGGTTCTCAATTTTTATTTTTCATTTTTTAGGGCCTCAAAATTTTTATGCCGTTATGTTATGAACTCCTATCCGAAAAATTTAGTCCAATATTCCATTTTGGGTTGTCCCAAAATGTCAGTCCCTTTACAAAAATAATGTATTTTATTTGATAGATTTTCAATTTTACCGGCCGGAGATCTTTTGTTCCGAGAAAACCTCTGTGCCTTCGTGCCGAGGGATTTTTGGTAGTTGGCTCACTTGGAAATAATAAAAAAAAACACACTATCTAACGGCCCAAACCCTCAAGCCCCTCGGCACAGAGGCAAAGGGGGTTTGGACACCGAGGATCTCGCACCAATTTTGCCCTCCCTTTTTTGTTGTGACAAGAACTATTTAAATACAAAGTTGTAATTATTATGGGCAAAATAGAAAAGACAAAAATGAAAAGTGTAATGATTATGTCTTGAAAAATAGTTGGAATCCCAAATTGGCCCTTACACCGGACGGAGAGAGTTTATGTAACTAAAATTAGAAGGAAAATATCTAATAAACCTTAGGGAGCTATTTAAGTGGAAGTCCAAAATAAGATCCTAAAAAATAATACTGTAGTAATTATGTAGTTTTCAGAAGAAAATTTTGTGTGCCGGACGGGTACCGTCACGTGATACCGGTCGGTACCTGCCCGACACAGCCAGATTTGAGGGAGGCATTTTTGTAAATTTTGTCAATTTTACTTGAACAAATGGGTCATCCAAAACAAGTTGATTCAATCAACCAAAACAAGCAGTTGTAACGGTTAATCAGATAGATTGACAGTCAGGCGTTTCTAGAATTAAACATTTTTTGATGATTAATAAAAAAATTATAAAAAAAAAAAAGGCTAATCAGATGTTAAGGGCCGACGGAGAAGGAGACGGTGTGATGTTGTGGGGTTCTTTAAACTCACCGTAAGTTGTGGCGACTCAGTGTGACTCGGTCCTTGAGTGGGTGACTTCGGTGGTGCTGGTTATAGAATGGGTTTTTGTTACTTTCTTTTCTGGTCTTCTTTTAGTATGTAGGAATAATGATCTAATAAGGGATCCCTTAACCAAAATTTGGTGCGGACCACCCCTTTTTTCACCTTTCCGAGCCAAATTTTGACGATCCGAACCGCTCAATGTTTTTAAAATGCATTTTCCAAGGTCCATGCGGGAAATCTTCAAAAAAAATACCCGGAAGGGCTTGATCCATACAGTTACCGAAAACTGTATGGATAGTTTTACCGTTACCAAAAACTGTATGGATCAAGCCCTTCCGGGTATTTTTTTTTGAAGATTTCCCTCGTGGACCTTGGAAAATTCATTTTAAAAACATTGACCGGTTCGGATCGTTAAAATTTGGCTCGGAAAGGTGAAAAAAGGGGTGGTCCGCACCAAATTTTGGTTAAGGGATCCCTTATTAGATCATTATTCTAGTATGTAGTTGTCTTTTCATATTTTAGTTTGAGACTTTGTGATGTTGTTCTTGTGCTGGTGGTGTTCTCTGGTTGTGTTGGTGTTGCTTCGGGCGGTTAGCTTTGCGATGACCTCTTCCACGACCGTATTGTTTGGGGATAGTAATATCCAGAAACGGCTCCCTAAACAGCTCGTGAAAGTCATTGTTTTGTAGGCTAGCCTCCATTGTCGTGTTTTCTGATTCCCTAGTCCAAGATTAATTTTGGAAATTTCAATGTTTATTTCGGGGAGTTTGTTCCCTGTTGTATTAATCTCTACAATTTGATCTTCGGATCTACTTTTGAATGACAACGCCTATGAATTTGATTCTCGAAAAATCAGAGGTTAAAGTGAACTAATCAAGTTTGAATTTGGGCCTCTAGATTTATAGGACTAGCTTTTTGATCCGATATGAGCATTTTACTATTCTTATACAACAAGTATCTCATGTGGATCAATATGAGCATTTGGGTGCCAGATCCTCTGTGCCCAAAACCCCTGTGCCGAGGGGCTTTGGGCCATTAGATTGTGATTTTTGTTTTTATGTTTTAATATTTCTGGGTGATCCAACGGCCGGAAAACCCCTTGACACAGGGGTTTTTGGGCACAGAGGATCTGAGCTCTTTGTTTAACCCACACATTGTACTATATTTTTAGTTTATCTTTGTCTTTATTCACAAAATTTTAGTTCGTTTAAGAACCAATAGCCCACAAAAAAAATTGACGCAAAACTAACAAATGAAAGAAATTTTGAATAAGGATTAAAAAATAATCTAACTCAATTCTTTTGCCAAAACAGCACAGTTCACGAATATCTGCGTGCAGCAAAGCAAGAAGAGTGTAGAGATTCAATGGGCTACTCTAAGAGTCACGGGCCAGAGAAAGCCCATTTTCTCACTGGATTAGGTTCACCGTAGCCCATTAGGCCACGTACGCTAGGACATGCTAAAAGCCTAACATTATAAACTGAGTAATGGTGAATTGGTGATTGGTAACACTTATAAGCAGATTTTTTTATTTTCTTTTATCTTGTTTTGCCTTTGGCAAAAATAAACAAAAACAGTATTTCGTGGAAATTTTGAACACAAAATTAGATTATTTTTTTAAAGCTCGATTTGTAATTGTAAAAGTGTTTAAACGGTATTTTACGGGTTTTTGATAATGCAGGGTGTTCCGGTTTAGTTTGCGCACACACCTCAGATTAATTCGTTCAACTCTTCCCACGGTCTTTCATATGCTTATACATGGAGCTTATGTATGGAGTGAGATGGTCCCAAATAACATAGTAATAAGCAATAAGCCTGTTTACTTTTAATTTAAGTGGCTTTTATGGAGCAAAATAGCATAGTAGAGCACGTACAGATACTTCATAAAGAAACTATTGAAATTTGAAACTCCAAGAGATTGGTCGAGTAAACCATGACATAGTAAACATTTTATCCCAAGTTTAAATGTACGATTCTCACCGCTATCAAAAAAAAAAAAACTTGATTTTGGAGTCACCGAAAGTTTGCCTGACCGTTGGATTATTCCAAAAACTAACTTACGCACAAACTGACTTAGAAATTGATTTATTACGATTTACGGGACAAGTCATTCTCGCATAATACATCAACTCAAAAAAACTAACTTAAATTAATTTTTTACTATGGAAGCCTATTATTCTATTAAATTCGAATAAAAAAATAGCAAAAATACGAAAGAAAGGATTCTTTCCAGGAGTGATTATTGTGATAAAAGAAAAAGAAGGGAGTTTCAATTCCATTTCGTCGACTTTCATTTATTGATTAATTCATTGTTAAGATATACCTATCTCTATCTCATATTAAGCTAGAAAATTAACAAAGGATAAATCAAGAAAGAAGGATCAAGAAAGTAGCGAAATTTTCTCTTAAAAAAAAAATTTAGAATAAGAAAAATTTAATTCAAGGGACAAGTAGAAAATCTATGATTCTAGAAGATAGCTTGAATCTGTCTTGAGTTGATAGGTGTAAATGCGTCAATCAAGTGAATTTCATTCTCACAGGACCAAAATCAAATCAACAAAAAGCAATTCATTGCATTTTTCTATACTTGACAAGGAAGCAAAATTTTAAATTAATGTTATTATTCAAGTCAGATTCTAAAACAAGACCTTTTGTGCGTAAGAATTCGAAAGCTGACCTGACATCAATTTATAAACGGATAAAGATATGGGGACAGAATTTGGGGGACCGAAAATGTACCGATAAAATTTTGATTGAAACGGTGGGACTTTGGTTCACGCACTTTTAACCGTCCGATTGAGCTGAAATTTTGTGGGGCCCCTCGGAAAAATGTTTTAAAAATAATGAACGGTTCGGATCACTCGTTTGGGACCCAAAAGTGGGTCCCCGTGTGTGATCGGTACATTTACGGTCCCTTTTGGTCGGTACCCGTATCACGGTCCAAGGGGTCGCTAGTTTATAAATGGACCGTGATACGGGTACCGACCAAAAGGGACCGAAAATGTACCGATCGCACACGGGGACCCACTTTTGGGTCCCACACGAGTGATCCGAACCGTTTTGATTGAAACGGTGGGACTTTGGTTCACGCACTTTTAACCGTCCGATTGAGCTGAAATTTTGTGGAGCCCCTCGGAAAAATGTTTTAAAAATAATGAACGGTTCGGATCACTCGTGTGGGACCCAAAAGTGGGTCCCCGTGTGCGATCGGTACATTTTCGGTCCCCCAACTTCTGTCCCCATTTCTTTATCCCTTATTCAAAGCCAAGAGCGGACTTGTTCTTCCACGTTTCGTGAACAGCAACCACTCGGTTAGCCCCAATTTTCCCCAATACGTGTCCAAAAAGAGATCATGATAACAATTAAAGAAAGAACACAACTTGATGAGAGCATTTGACTTCCGCCAAACAGTCCTCTGTTTTGAATGCCCAATGGATGGGGATTCCAAGGTGCTTCCCAAAAGTTGCATAGTTGATGGTTTCCCACGAACACAATTTTGTACCATTTCCCATAACCCCAAGCAACATATATAAAACCCAATCCCTTAATCTTTTTCCAAAGAACAAAAACCAACCAACAAACACCCCTTGGATTGTGTTATAAGACATGGTTCTCTTAGTAGAAAAGCTTTTCCATTCTCATAAACCCTCCTCCAAGCTGGAAAACCACCACCACCACCGCCACCGCGGCCGGTCCGAACCCTTGTCGGCCTCTTTACAAGCCTTTCAGTCCTATGTGTCTAGCTGCATAAACAAACTAAGCTTGAATTCGAAACCCGGTTCGGAATCCATGTCCTTGTCGTGGATTCACGAATGTTTGGAGCTGTTGTCAAATCTAAACAGGGCTTTTGCAAAGCTAGTAATGGAGATGGAATACCCCATGAGCAAATGGGATGACAATTCCTCTGAAGAGTATCTCAGCTACAGCTTGAAGTTGTTAGACCTTCTCAATGTGATTGCCTCTTCACTATCTCATCTGGGTTTAGCTCGGATGTCGATTTCCCATGCCTTGAGCCTTATCGGTGAGGCGCCTGAATCGGCAATGGAGCGGTTAAAAGCGGTTGAGTTGATCAAGAATCTAGACAAGGAGATCAAAGTGGAAGCAATGGAAGGTGGGGAAGAAAAGAGGCTCTGCAATGGGGAAAAGAAATGTGTTTTTGATAAAGCCTTGATGGTTATGAAGAGAAATGGGTATTGGCTGTGTGGAATTGTGTTGTTAGGATTGTCTGGTGATACAAGACTGTGTTTGGAGATGCAAAAATTGGGCAGTGGGTTCCTTAGTCCTTCAGCAATGGCGGCGATGGAGAAGAACGGGGTAGCGAAGGAGGTCAGTGAAGTGAATGATGACATGGCTTATCTTGTTGCAGCAATAGTAGCCGGAGAAAATTACGGTGATGCCGGAAAAAAATTGGAAGGGAAACTGGAGGTGATGGAGAAGCTGCTGGATGGTATAGGTACGAGAGCAGATGGTTTGTTTTCGGAGATTATGGCCGGGAGAATCGAATTGCTTGACGGTCTCCGACAGATGAAGCCATAGCAACAACTGTGTATATAACCAACTTGCCAGAAAAGCAATTGTTTGTAGAATTTCTTTGAATAGGGTAATAACAACAGATGATGGCAGATCAAAAAGGGAAAAACAGATGATTTCTTCTTTGTGTATAAAATATAAATGGTGTGTCTGTCTCCAAATCTTCGTGTCTGATACGCGGACTTTGAGGCACGATCGTGTGGCTAAGGTTTGTATTGAGACATGAAAACAGTGATTTGGGTGCCTAAATTCTGTGCTGAATAGGTTTTTTCAATGTAAAGATTGTATTTGAACATGGGTTATTTTTTTAGAAAGATTGTGTTTGTATCTGATTATTTTAGTAGGAGTAATTTTGTTGGAACAGATAAAAATTTAACTGAGTAATTCTGGGCTGAGAGTTGTTTGGAAAGATAACTACTTGTGAATCTCAGATGTTTTGTAAATGCAATTCAAAAGGACATAAATCCCATGTTTGTTTGAGAAAAGTGCTAACCTGGTACTTTCTCCAGGTTATCTAAACCTCAAGGAGCAAAAAGGTGGTTTTTCTGACCCTGCATCTGGTAGATTAATACAAAAATAAGGGCTGAAAATAAATGGAGTGAGAGGCTAAAAATATGATGATCATTCCTCTGAAACAATTACTTTTTGTTTAGGTCACAGCAGGTTTAAGTAAAGGCCGTTATGTAGTATCGGCAGTTCATAACGGGATTTCAGACATCATATACTCTTATTTAATTACATATCGGCAATATAATGGCCAATACAACAAGATATTAGCTGATATTTTACGATATCACCAATACCGTTACGTTTCCTAATACCGTGATTTAATACACTGGCGTTCACAATTGGCAATGATGACATGGACAAAATGAATGTAAAACGAATAGTATATGAATAAAGTACTATTAACCTTTCAACAAAAAAAAAAAAAGGTACTATAATAACTTTTCAAATACTAGGTAGTTGTATGTTTTCATCATCCTCCTCGGAAAGCATATGAAATATCAACAGAATTTGGAGATTACTTATAAAGTAAGCAAACATAAATATCACAGTGAGACAACCAAACCAACTGCAACTGCTAACTTTTTCCAATCCGGATACATTGTCCTCCTAGAAAACAACTGTCTATATTGGCGATTTGATGAGTTCGGGCTTAAAAGCCACGAGATAAAGTATCACTTTCCATCTCAAATTCTTGACCTTTGGTGCAATATAAGCCAGCCAAAGGTTGTAACTGTGGATGGCGCCCAAACTGATTCTTGGACCAAAACCGCTAAACTTCAATAAAAGAGTCCAAATTTGCTGCCATTCAGCTAATTTTATCGCCTAAAAGAAGAGCGCCGGTGAACAAAACGATCACGGTAGGCTCATTTGACTCCCGGAGGTTCTGGAACAAACTTCCTTCTCGGGTGCCTTCCTCTTGCGAGAAACCTCCCTCTTGGGACAAACTTCGGATGATTGTAGCCTAAGCAGTAAAGCCATTCATGAGACTACACTGGAAATAAGGAATAGGAATGCCCGACAAATTTACAAAAAGTTCCAAAGTACAATAACAAAGAATTTTTAAGTTAACTCTAGCAACAGTTTCAAAATATATATTCCCTCCATCTCACTTTGTTCATCCAATTTTCACTATCCTGGACAATTTAATATTTTGTCTTTGTTTGTCATATTATTGTTTTTTCGGATCATATTATTTACTTTGTACAAGAACTAATTGAGATATTTTTCATTGGTGAAAACAATTTCAGAAAAAAAGATTCGCAAATATAATTATTTGTTAACCATAATAAAGGGCATCAACTATCCGAAATAGAACCCAAAAAAGGACGGACGTCAAAGGGAAATTAGTTCAGTGGTGAGAACTCGCCTTGTTAACCTCAAAGACCTTGAGGTTATAGGTCTTTGAGGTTATAGGTTAAAACTTGAGGGAAGCCTCTTTGTGCATATAATGCGCAAGTTCAGGTTGTAGATTTTCTAAACGAGACTAAACTGGGTGTGAGTTTCTTTAATAATACTCGAGAGGCGATATGCCAATAGAGACTGGCAAAGGTGTGTTTCAGTTCAAAATTCATAAATCACTTTTTCCAATCATCATCTAGCAAAGGAGAGAAGTAATGGAAGTGGATTTGCAGTACAGGAAAAAGACTACAGAGAAGACAAGTACCCCAATTGCAGATCAACTCCACAAGTGTGGACAAAATCCGGGCTCCCAGTCTCTCTGTATCATAAAATTAATTTGTTTATCCTTCAAAAATGTCTTAGTCAAGCCAACAAGTCGATCATTCTGTTCTCACAAGTCACAAGTGAAAGGAGCAACAATGTAATTGGTAAAAGTTACAAGAACCAAACCCAGACAACTGCGATTCTGGTAAGTGGGGAAAGGAACGGCTGCATCGAAGAACTATTCGCAAACGAACCTAGATGATGCTGATATCTGCAAGCACAAGCTAAAGAAGAACATATCCAAAGCCAAAAGTCAACTCCAAATTGTAAAGTTGTCTCACAGAGTCATAATCATATGTCTTCCTAATAGTTAACAAAGCGCAAAAAAAAAAAAAAAAAGTGGAGTATTTTAGTTGACTGCCATCTAGTACGTCACGGCCCTACACTTGCTTTAACTCGGCAGCAGCGCCTCCACAAGCCGTCCGAGTCAAGCCATCCACAACCCTAGGTTTTTCTCCCTGACACGTGACCCATGGAAGAAGAGTTGTTTACGATCGAAGCCACTTGGGAAGCCACCACACGTCCCCTCCTATGTGGTTTCTCTTTGAGTAGACCTTTCTTGGGTTTATCTGTCCCCTTCTTCGAACAACGGCGTGATTGGATGGGCAATAGAGCAGTTGTAGCAGCTTCGATTTCTACTTCCTTTTTCGTTATTGCTGCGGCTCCAATGTATTTCATCCCTCCTACGTCAACTGTGCAAGAAATGAGGGTCCATCCGCTTTGTGATTCATCTATTTGACAACTGTATGATGGAATTGCATAATTCTTTTTCAGTGCCTATTCCTGAAGCAAATTCTTACACCAACCCGTTTTTTTGCTGAAAGCTCACGCAAGCAAATGAGGTCAGAAATGAAAGAAACATGTATTCCATGACATCAAGCAAGCAAAAATGCCGCAGATAAGAAAAGCCAATAGCCAAATGCAATTCTAATAGCAGGCCGCCCTACAAAAATGATCAACTTCTTCCTGGCTAGTTCAGACAATTTATATGGCAGAATCAATTCACAAAAGACAAAAAGAGAGAGCACACACCATGCGGGTAAGAAGGCAAGGCCACAAAGGTAATTGTGGCGTAAAATGTCAATGATACTTAAGAGGAATGCTCAGTTACAAAACAGCATAGTGAAGTACTTTTCCTTCACTAGCAATGCAAGTTGCTTTCTGCTTTTCCTCTTTAAAAAACAAAAAAACTGGTTTCTCAGAACTATGTTTCTTTGTACCCGAACATGAAGAAAGAAAATAAGAAAAACAACTATCCAACATACTGACACTGGGTATCATGACTGTTGTTTGTGAGAGAGAGAGATAGAGAGAAGTGTACGGTGTTAAATTAACCCTAACACGAGAAAGCTTTATTTATATTGTCATGAGACACATTACTCAACATAACTAAGCAATGTGGGACAATGTGGGACAAATACACATAAACTATTCTAACACTCCCGCTGGAGAATAAATATCACAAAATCCCAGCTTGTTACATAAAAACTCGAAACGGGGTTTAAACAATGACTTAGTAAAAACATCTGCAATCTGAGCTCGCGTGGGTACAAAAGGTGTAGCCAAAATACCGCTGTCAATCTTCTCTCGAACGATATGACAATCTACCTCAATATGTTTGGTTCTTTCATGAAACACCGGGTTTGAGGCAATATGTATCGCCGCCTGATTATCACAATGCATAGGAATGGGTAACTGCACTCGAAATCCAAGCTCCTCAAGAAAGGATCTCAACCAAACAACCTCACATGTAGTATGAGCCATAGCACGGTACTCTGCCTCTGCACTAGACCTTGCAACAACGGTTTGCTTCTTACTCTTCCAGGTAACTAGGTTGCCACCAATAAAAGTACAATAACCAGTTGTTGAACGTCTATCAGAAGGTGACCCTGCCCAATCTGCATCAGTAAATGCCTCAACACGCAAATGACCATTAGAACGATAAAATAAGCCACGTCCAGGGTGAGCCTTAAGATACTTCACAATGCGAATGCAAGCCTCCCAATGTGGAAGACGAGGAGCAGACATAAACTGACTCACCATACTAACAGCAAATGAGATATCAGGACGAGTATTGGTAAGATAAATCAACTTACCAACTAAGCGACGATACTGATCTGGATGAGGAAATACCTCCCCCTGATCAATGCAAAGTTTGACATTAGGATCCATTGGAGTCTCCACAGGTTTAGCTCCCAATAAACCTGTCTCTTCTAGAATATCCAACACATATTTTCTTTGCGACAAACTAATCCCATCCTTGGATCGTGCCACCTCAATACCCAAGAAATATCGTAGCTTACCCAAATCTTTAGTGTGGAATTGACTGTGTAAGAATTGTTTCAACTCATCAATCCCTCTCTGATCATCTCCAGTAATAATAATGTCATCAACATACACAATAAGTAACACCTTCCCTCGAGCCGACATGAGGGAGAATACAGAGTGATCGGACTGACTTTGACGCATGCCAAACCTCATAATAGCATCACTAAACTTACCAAACCACGCTCTGGGAGATTGTTTAAGTCCATAAAGTGCTTTGCGAAGACGACATACCTTATGAGGCTCCCCTTGAGCAACAAACCCAGGTGGTTGCTCCATGTAGACTTCCTCCTGAAGATCACCATGGAGAAAAGCATTTTTAACATCAAGCTGAAACAACGGCCAACCAAGATTTGCGGCGAGGGAAAGAAGAATCCGCACAGAACCAAGCTTGGCAACGGGAGAGAATGTTTCGGAGTAATCAACGCCATAAGTCTGTGTGTAGCCTTTGGCAACCAGGCGGGCTTTATGACGCTCAATAGTACCATCAGGAAGATACTTGATGGTATAAACCCAACGACAGCCGACAGTGGTTTTACTAGCAGGAAGAGTAACCAACTCCCATGTGCCATTATTATGAAGAGCAGACATTTCATCTTCCATAGCTATCCGCCACTCAGACCGGGATAATGCCTCCTGAACAGTGTTAGGAACAAATGTGGAGGAAACAGTAGTAGTGAAAGCACGAAGAGATGGTGAGAGATGATCATAAGAGATAAACCGAGAAATAGGATGAGAAGTACTCGAGATATTAGAAAAACCATATTTTACCGGTGGGTGACGATTCTCACGAGTAGGATATCGACGAGCAGGCGGATCTGGCGACAAGGGGGAAGACGGAGGTGTGGGCAAAGACGGTGCAGCAGCCGGGGATGGTTCGGGAGGTTGAATTGGTGTCGGGTGCTGGCTTGGGGCTGGTGCTGGTGCTGGTGCTGGTGAACGACGAACATATACCTGCAAAGGTTTTTGGGTAACAGTACCAGTAGGGACAGCCATAGGTAACACAGACTCAAGTGTAACAAGGTCGTTGGTAGTAACAGGATCTGAGTAATATGGCAAGGACTCATTGAACGTGACATCGGCACAAACAAAGTGACGACGTAAAGTAGGAGAGTAACATCGATACCCTTTCTGAGTGTAGGAGTATCCCAGAAAGATACACTTAAAAGACCGAGGATCGAGTTTACTCCTATCAGGGTCAAGGACGTGGACATAACAAGTGCACCCAAAAACCCGAGGGGGTAATGAATGGAGAGGCCGACTAGGGAACAAGACCTTATGGGGAACCTGACCACCTAAGACCGTAGAGGGCATACGGTTGATTAAATAACAGGCAGTGAGAACAGCATCACTCCAATATGACTTAGGAACTTGCATGTGAAAAAGTAAAGCACGCATAACCTCAGACAAGTGTCTAATCTTGCGCTCAGCAACTCCATTTTGTTGTGGAGACCGAGCGTACGATGATTGGTGAATAATGCCATGATCATCAAGAAATTGAGAAAGGAGACTGTGAAAATATTCACGTGCATTATCTGAACGAAATATTTTAATGCAGGTATCAAATTGATTCTTAACTTCCATATAAAAAGATTTAAACACAGATTTCAATTCAGACCTCTCTTTCATTAGATAAAGATATGTGATACGAGAAAAATCATCCACAAAAATAACATAATACTGAAAACCAGAAACACTGGGCACATGAATAGGCCCCCAAATGTCTGAATGAACCAACTGAAAAGGACGCGATGCACGACGCTCAACCCTAGGATAAAAAGAGACTCGTCGGTGTTTACTAAACTCACAAACTTCACACACCAACTTATTGAGGGAACGACACGAGGGAACAAGATGCTTCAAACTCTGGAGAGATGGATGGCCAAGGCGACAATGCTGTTGGTACGGTGACTCTGATGTCTGAAGGGCAACAGGCTGAGGAACTGTCAGGTAATATAGGCCGCCGCGCTCAATGCCCCCACCAATCTTCCTCCCTGTCGTGAGATCCTGAAAAATACAGCCATGAGGAAGAAATGTGACGGACCAATTTAAAGATTTGGTAAGGCGACTCACAGACATAAGGTTAAATGGAAAACGAGGAACATGTAATACAGAATTCAAAGTAAGAGAGGAAGTGACAGGAACGGAGCCCAAACCAGTAACAGCAGTGGTAGAACCATCAGCTAAGGTGACATGTGATGATTTACCAACTGGCTGTTGACCAAGGAAAAAAGTAGGTGTACCAGTCATATGATCTGTAGCTCCCGAGTCAATGACCCAAGGAGATGATGAGGATGAAGCAACACAGGCAACAGATGAACCGGTCTGAGCAAGCGTAGCAGTGGAAGACTCTGTCCCAGCCTGAAATGACAAGAAACGCTGGTAATCCTCAGCTGAAATAACCACACTATCGGCAGAAGATTGAGCAAACTGTCCAGTATCCTCAGAGGCAACCTGATGAGCTTGGGGAAAACCATGAAGATTATAACAATAGTCCACTGTATGACTTGTACTCTTACAATGAGTACAAAAGCGGGTACCGCGACCACGACCAGAACCACCGCGACCAGAACTACCTCCCCCTGATGAGCGACCATGACTAACACCACCACGACTAGAATTACGACCATAATTATTACCCGAATCATAGCTACTAGAACCTCGGCCTCCAGAACCACGACCACGACCGCTAAACCCAGAATCACGGCCACGACCACGGCTGACAGAGAAAGCAGAGCTATCAGAAGATGGTGTAGAAATAGATGATGACTGACGGAGACGGCGAAAGACCTCGCTGAGAGGGGGTAAGTCAGTAGATCCCAAAATCTGATTACTCACGGGCCCAAAGGTCGATGATGCACCAGATAAAAAACGAGTGACCCGCATACGATCCCGCTGGCGTCGCACAACCTGAATATCAACAGAAAGTGGCTCACAAATGTCTAACTCATTACAAATGCGCCGAAACTTAGCATAATACTCCTCAAATGAACCATCACCCTGAGATATAGTAAAGAAAGACTGATGAAGCTCATATGTGCGGCGGAGATTGTCTAAACCGGAATACAATTCTTTGGCCTCTGTCCACACTTCTTTCGCTGTCGCACAGAACATCAACGTACTAGCAACCTGTTCCGTCATACTATTCCATAGCTCGGAGCGAACACGTGCATCAACCGCTTTCCAGGTCCGATATGTGGAGGAATCAGCAGCAGGAGGATCATCAGTCAAATAAGAGTCCTCGGACTCACCCAGATAATATACCTCAACAGCTTTAGCCCACAGAACATAATTTCCCCCATTTAATGGTGTGGAGGTAATAGGACGCCGGTCACGAGACCGGGAGCCACCCAATAAACTACCAATAGCTGTCGAGTCAGAACCAGACAGAGTACCAACAACAGTAGAATCAGACTTCTCTTCAGACATTTTGCCAAATAAAGAAGAGGCCAACACCCACCAGCACTATCACCACGCAACTATTACCAATCAACTGATCAACTATCAACTATCACCAATCACCTTTGTCAACCAACAGTAAACCAACAGTAAACAGATACGAAACAACTACGAATAATAATGACATTAACAGTCATTTACCGAGAGAAGACCGAGAAGCAGCAACAACCTCATGAGAAGACCCATCCTGAAGACCAACCAGAAGAACTTCAAACCAGAAATCAAGAACTGATCGTGACAGAGAAAAGCATTTGACCAACAATCAGTGAGTTTCGAAGAGTCTCGAACATCAGTAGATTCGAATCAATGGGTTTCGGTGACAATATCAGGGAAATACAGGTTCGTATGGGTCCGTTTGGATATCATATGGGTCGTATGGGGTTCGTATGGGGTAGATTAGGGTTCGTATGGGTCGTATGGGGTTCGTATGGGGTAGATTAGGGTTCGTATGGAGTAGATTAGGGTTCGTATGGGATTCGTATGGGGTTCGTATGGGGTAGAGGTTTTGAACAGGTTAGGGTTTCGAACAGGTTAGGGTTTTGTTAGGTGCAAAGGTTAGTGGTGGCTAGGGTTTCGGTAGAGTTAGGATGATGGACGATCAGGTTTTTTTTTTTTTTGTTTTTTTTTTTAGAACGATGGTGGTTTACGGTGGGATCAGAAACCGCTCTGATACCATGTTGTTTGTGAGAGAGAGAGAGAGAGAGAGAGAGAGAGAGAGATAGAGAGAGAAGTGTAGGGTGTTAAATTAACCCTAACACGAGAAAGCTTTATTTGTATTGTCATGAGACACATTACTCAACATAACTGAGCAATGTGGGACAATGTGGGACAAATACACATAAACTATTCTAACAATGACGAAGATATATCCATCCATCATCCAAACAAATAGAGAGATGCCAATGACTTGCATATAACTAAAAGCAAAGACAAAAAAAAAAAATTGTCATATGAGTAAAAAGGAAAAAGTTCACTTCCCAAAATTTTCAAGTGATTCCATGAACTGCTCCATAAATACATTATACATGGAAGTCATGTAAATCCACAGATGAATCTCATGAACAGTGTGATTGGCAGTTGGCACAACCATCCAAAAAAGAAAACAAGTAAAAGGAAATATCAGTGTACTTTTGCAACCTGTACAAGGAGAAGAGTTTGCATACAAAAGGCACAAAAGGCTTAGAGAATATGGTCTCCTCCACTACATTGGATGCGAACATACATGTGTATAAGACAAGAAGTGATGTTAGGAGAGAAAAAAAGTTCATAACGAAACACAAATCTGAAGGCTATATGAAGGACAAAAACTTAACAATAGAGAAATCATAGAATAAGTCCTTTGGATATGCCACACCAAGCTTTGCATGAAATAAACAAAATCATAATGAAAGAAGGAAATAAAACTTGAAGACCAGATGTTACTCGAAAAGTAAAGATGCAAGCCAGATAACATACAACAGTAAATTAGTTAGATGACAAATAAATTGATTTACCACTGGCTTAGTAACAGAGTGATTAAACTTCCCAGTGTTGGCCAGTTCCATGAGAGCAGCCTCAGCAACTGACTGTTCTGCAGCCTTACGGCTGAGAAGTCCATGACCAGAGTCATATTTGGCGTCATCAACAACTACTGTCGACCTAAAGGATGGCTGATGAGAAGGTCTTTCACTAATGGTCTCATAAACTGGTGTAGGAAGTCCAATTTTCTGAGCGTATTCTTGCAACTGATTCTTGGAATGGAAGTTGCTTTCCGTTTTTCCTTTTGAAGAAAAAAAACTGGTTTCTCAGAACTATGTTCTTTGTATCCGAACATGAAAAACGAAAATCAAAAAGACAACCCAACATCCTGACACTAGGTATCACGACAGGGACATCCATCCATCCGTCCATCATCCAAACAAATAAAGACATGCCAATGACTTGCATATAACTAAAAGCAAAAATACAAAAAAAAACATGTCATATGAACAGTGGAGGGGACCATATTCTCTAACTCTCATGTGCCTTTTGTACGCAAACTCTCTCCTTGTATAGGTTACAAAATTATACCTGATATTTCTTTTTCCTCTTTTTCATTTTTGGATGTTTGTGGCAATCCACTGTTCATGAGATTCACCTGCGGGTTTACATAACTTGCATGTATTTGTGGAGCAACTCATGGAATCACTTAAAATTTTTGGAAAGTAAACTTTTTTCTTTTACTCTTTGACTAATATGACATGCTTTTTTGAGTTTTTGCTTTTAGTTATATGCAAGTCATTGGCATCTCTCTATTTGTTTGGATGATGGATGGATGGATGTCTTCGTCATGATACCCAGTGTCAACATGTTGGATAGTTGTTTTTCTTATTTTCTTTCTTCATGTTTGTATACAAAGAACATTGTTCTGAGAAACAGTTTTTGTTTTTTAGAAGGGAAAAATGGAAAGCATCTTGCACTTCAAAAATTGGCAGCAAGAATATGCATTAAAAGCTGGACTACCTAAACCAGTTTATGAGACCATTAATGAAGGACCATCTCATCAGTCATCCTTTATGTCAACAATAGTTGTTGATGACGCCAGATATGACTCTCTTCCTGGACTTCTCAACCTTAAGAATGCAGAATAGTCAGCTGCTGAGGGTGCTCTAATAGAACTGGCCAAGACTGGGAATTTGAATGAATCTGTTTCTAAGCTAATGGTAAATCAATTTATTTGTCATCTAACTAGTGTCACTGTTGTATGTTATCCGGCTTGCATCTTTACTTTCCGAGTAACATGTGGTCTTTAAGTTTTATTTCCTTCATTCATATGATTTTGTTTTATTTCATGCAAAGATTTGTGTGGTATATCCAAAGACTTATTCTAGGACAAACTATGTAAAAACAAAAACAAAAAAACAAAAAAAACGTAATTAAAAAATAATTTGGAATGGGGGTTAAAAAATTAGATCACAACGGGGTTGAAAATAACGTACATAGTTGAATTGGGGTTGAAAACGTAATTAAAAGTGAGGTGGTGGGAAAGTTAGTTAAATTTGGAACTGTTTGGTTCTAAAATAGAACCAAGCACTGGAGCCTGGGTTCTATTTTAGCACCAAAAATCACTTTTTTGTGCCAAAATATAGCAATGGCTATAGCCATTTTGACATTTGCATTGGCTTTGCTCTAAATGGCCTTCAACAAAATATCAAAAAAATAAAATGAAAAGAAAAAAATATCAAAAAGTCATTTGCCTTCTTGTGCTGCTTCCTGTACATGGCTGTCCAAGAAAGTTTTGAAGGCTTCAATTTGTTGAGGAAGTATCTCTTATATTTTGAATTGGCAAACAGGAAAACCTAAAAGAAAGATGTAGACTGTCAAAAGATGGGAGGAGAAATCACTTTGTTCTCTCCAACCAGTGAGGGGAGACCAAAGCAAACAAGAATAGTTTTGTGGACCTATCAGACCCAAATATTAGTTTGAAAACTACTTGAGAACCCGAGCGATGTTAAAGTCAAAATTAGTTTAAAGATGTTACTTTTCCCATGGCTTCAATACGTGGTGAAAAACGAAGGGCTTCATAAGGAGCACAACAGCGCAACTTCTGAATGTCAGGAGCCATGAGGGAGATTATTGTTCGCCAATCGAGAATCCGACTTAGCTGCTCGAGTAAACTAGAAAGATGAGGAAGTTCAAAAATCCAGTTCAATCATAGAATCTCACTAGAAAATGTGTACTCTGGTCAGAATACCTGATAATCTTCCCACAAGCTAGCTATCTCATCCTGGTAATAATCAACACCATACCAGCTTCTGGTCGTCGTGGAATCGTGATTCATGATGGTGGAATCTTGATTTGGAGTTGGTGAGGGAGAGGAAGAGAGAAAGACAGGGAGGGAGAGAATTAGGGATTTCTTACCTTGGGGGATTGATTGATTTGGGGGGAATTTTTTAGTTTTAATGTGAAAAAATTTGGGGAAAATTTTTGCTTTTAGGATTTTTATTAAAAATTTATTTACTCAATGAAATTACGTCTCGAATCCTGATCAAGGACCTTTCCATACTCGATTCAGCCAAATTTTTACTACATTAATTTAATTAATAGAAGCAACAAAATCAACGGTCTCGATCAACTTGATTTTGTCGCGATCACGTGACCGCTGTATATTCAACTACAACATAAGATTTAATTTGCATCCCGATCAAGGACTTTTACAAACCTGATTCAGCCAACTTTTTACAATATTGATTTAATTAATAGGCACAACAAAATTAACGGTCTCGATCATCTTTATTGTGTCACAGTCACGTAGCCTCTGTAGATTCAACTACAGCATAAGATTTAGTTTGCATCCTGATGAAGGACCTTTCCAAACCCCATTCAGCCAATTTTTTACGATATTGATTATTTAATATGTCTCGATCATCTTGCTTGTGTCGCGGTCACGTGGCCACTATACATTCACCTACATCACAATATTTAGTTTGTTATCAACTACATTAAATGTATAGATTTTAAAGGTTATTACCAATTTAATTTTTACGATGGTCGATCTGAACCATTAGAGTTTCACGTCTCGCTAATATCATCACTATTGCCAAAATCAAAATCATCGGATATCGGCAACCGTGTGAGCGGATCACATTTAATGCATCCCGAAACATTAAAGTCATATATGCACAACCCGAGCTCCAACTAAAACTTTTTGAGTGGTCAGAACCGTGTATCTTTTACATATAACGAAGCTCATCATTCGTACAAAAAAACTAAGTGGATGAATCACATATCCGTAGCCATTATTCATAAGAAAAGTATCGTTCAAAAACACAAATAGGGTTTAGATCGACGAGTTTTCTAAATTCGATCGAGCCAAAATTTCTACAGGAATGATTTATCAATAAGCACAACAAAATGAACGGCATTGATTGTTAAAAATAGTTTGCTTTATTGAAATCTGCTTCATATTTGTACTGAAGATTATTACAAAATACAAAACATATGATTACAAAATACAATTTTGTCACAATAAAATCTTAACCAATGTTAACTTGGGTTAGGGAAAAAAAAGTTTTTGTTGTGTCGTGCCGTGCTTCGTGTCGTGCCCTACTGACCCACTTTCGTGTCGTGCCAGTCTAAAACTGTGTCTTGCCCACTTCCGTGTCGTGCCCGTCTAAAATCGTGTTATGCCGCATTTAAACGTGTCGTGCTGTGTCCATATCCGTGCCAGCCCGGCCCGGCCCATTTGACACCTCTAGGGAAATGTGGCAAAAAAATCCATTGACTACTCGGGGTGAATGGATGTAAAATCGCTCAAACCAACATTTAAAAAAATTAAATGGCGAATAAATTAAGCAAAGAACACAAATAGAAAAATCTTGGCACAAAAGATTTTACGTGGTTCACCAATAATTAATTAGGTACATTCACGAGTTGTCGAGTTCTACGTGTATCAAAGAAAGAAGAGTGTACAGATTCAATGGGTTACTATAAGCTTCACGGGCCAGAGGAAGCCCATTTTCTCACTGGATTAGGTTCACCGTAGCCCATTAGGCCACACTAACGGGAAATGCTAAAGCCCTAAAAAACTGAGTAATGGTGATTGGTAGCACCCATAAGCAGATTTTTTATTTTTTATGTTTATCTTGTTTTGCCTTTGGAATGATAGACTAACAGTGTTTTGTGGAAATTTTGGGGAAAAATATTTGGGTTTTCTTTACTTATCGGATTTTTTTTATTATTATTTTATATTTTAAAGCTCGATTAGTAATTGTAAAAGTGTGTAACGACATTCTAGGGGTTTTTTTTTTGGGTCGACTGCCCAATTGGTAGGAGAAATTTACTAATATCGTAGAAACATTTCAACTAGAATAATCAATTATATGAGCGAATATGATAGATAATACAAACCCCAACCGGAAATGACTACAATACCCACTCATTAAAGGTGTGTACTATATGCGGGAAAATTTCAAAAAAAACCCCAAACTTTGACCTTAATGTCTCAAACACTCCCAAACTTCAATAAACTTCAATTGCACTCCCAAACTATTATTTCGTTAATCAAATTACCCCCTACCGTCCAAATCCGTCAAATTAATAACAGATTTGGCTAACAGAGTTTAACTTTTCCGTTATATGCTAACTTGCCGTTAATTTCTCTCTCTCCCTCTCTCTCTCTCTCTCTCTCTCTCTCTCTCTCTCTCTCTCTCTCTCTCTCTCTCTCTCTCTCTCTCTCTCTCTCTCTCTCTCTCTCTCTCTCACACCCCACCACCACCAACCATCACTTCCTCTCTCACCTCAAAACTGAAACCTTGACTTTCCATGGGGTTTCCCTCATCTGACCCACCAAACCGCTGGCGGCCCAACCACCTCTACATCAAAAATCTATGGGCATGCTAGAACCCAACGACAACTCTTCCGTCGTCTTAACTGATCAAAACTTACTCTACGAGGTTCTAAGCACGCCAACGCGTGCACGGTTGCCTTATCGGCGTTCGTGAGCAAGCAGTGGCAACGACTCTGGGAGCTTCCTCAAGAACCAAACAAAAAATTAGAAATGTAAGTATACTCTGTAACAACCAACTAGAAAATTCTCCCCTTTTGATTTTCTGAACCCTCCTACCGTTTTCAACACTCACATTTCTTGGTTCAATAAAAATCCAAGAAAACCCATTTTAAATTCATTAGAAAAATCCCAAATGGTGAAATCAAAACTACACTTTAATCATATCTCGGTAGTATTTGTGATTTTTATGGCAATTTTCGAAAATGGGTATGGAATTGGAGTGAACTGGGGAACAATGGCAACTCACCAGTTGCCACCACAGAAAGTAGTACAAATGATGAAGGAAAAAATGGGTTTAGTAAGGTGAAGCTGTTCGAGGCTGGTCCAAGGATTTTGAAAGCTTTGATTGGGACTGAGATTGAAGTGATTTTGGCAATACCCAATTTGATATTGCAGCAGACCCAGGTTTTGCTGCTTCTTGGGGGGAGAGGGAGAGGGATTAACGCCAAGTTAGCATATAACGGAAAAGTTTAACTTTGTTAGCCAAATATGTTATCAATTTGACGGATTTGGATGGTAGGGGGTAAATTGATTAATGGAATTATAGTTTGGGAGTGCAATTGAAGTTTATTGAAGTTCGGGAGTGTTTAAGACATTGAGGTCAAAGTTTGGGGGGGTTTTTGAAATTTTCCCACTATATGCACCTATTGGTGGTCCATATTGTGCCGCCTCTTGGCAATCGTAACATTTTTTAGTGTTTCGTTTCAGCAATATGATTCGTAACGTTTTCTATTATTCATAACGTTTTGGTGCATCTCGTAACTCTTATTAATAGGAGGTAATCAATTCATAACTTTTATTGGGGTGCATATGATACATGGGGGTGTGTATTGCATTTGACTTTGCCTTCTAATTTTTCCTTCTCCCTCTAAGAGCATCCCCAATAGCATACTCAAAAAGAAAAATACTCAAATTTTGGTATTTAGACACTCAAAAAGGGCTCACAATAGCATTTGGATAAATACTCAAAGTTAGCAACATTTTTTATAAATACTCAAATTTTGGCATTTGGATACTCAAAACTACCAACATTTTCCCAATAATCAAACTTGCATACTCAAAACTACCAACATTTTTCCCTCTTTTGATTATGGACAAAAATAAACCATTGTAGAGCTTCACATTGCTAACTTTAGAAACTCATTAAATGAATACTCAAAAGATGATGTGGCAACATTTGAGTATGCCATTAGTGATGCTCTAATATAGGCATGTGTTTTTATTGCTTGAATCCCCTCTAATCTTTTCAATAGAATTTTCGCACGTCTAACAAGAACAAACTAACCTCACTCAGGATTGTTTATAAGAGGAACCTTCCCTGCTTAAGTTGAGCGCATATATTTCGTGAAGAGAACTAATCGAAACTCCAAGAGATTGGTCGAGTGAAGCGTGATAGCAAGTAAACGGTTTATCCCAAATTTAATTGCACAATTCCTACTGGTACCAAAAAACTTAATCTTGGAGTCACTGAAGGTTTGTTAGGGTAAATTTCACCTACCTCCCCTAAGGTTTCTGAAATTCCACTGACCTCCCCTACTTTTGAAAATAAATGTCACATACCTCCCCTCCGTTAACTTCCGTTAGAAAAGCTAACGGAAAACGCTGATGTCAGCGCCACCTCACTCTCCTCTTTTTATTTTAAATCTTAAAATGTTTATAACTTTTGTTTTATATATTCACTTTTTATGAAATTTATATATTTAAAATCTACTCGAAAAGATCTATAAAATGAGATCCATATTCAATGTGAAATTATGAAAAAATAAAATCTTAATTTTCAATGTGAATTATCATGCTACATAATTTAAGTTTTTCAATGTTTAACTCAAAACTTTAAACCTCAAAATTCTTACAACTTTTTTTGTAAGGTTCTGAGCTCGACTCCTATGGAGAGGAGGTCAACCCTTGTAGTTTACTAACATCTAACAGCTAACTCTATTGATGAATATCGAATGGCAAAAAAAAAAAAAAACAATATAATTAAAATTTGCATTGAAAATTTAAAATTTTATTGGGACAAAGTGACCATTAAATAGAAAAATGGACTTAAAAATTTACCATGTTCATTTAATTAAGAATATATTTGGAAAAAACAAAATTGTTAGACAAGAAGATTTTATGATGTTTCGTACTCCCTCTGTTCCAAATTGTTTGCCCCCCTTTTGGGAGTGCGTGCATTTTACACTAAAAAAATAACGTGTCTATGAGAACTTTTTTTGAAAAAGAATTACACCAATTTTTTCTTCTCAATAAGATCTTTAAATTGGTATAAAATTTGTTGAAAAAAATTAATGCTTGTACATTATTTTTTGCGTGTAAAATGCATGCATTCCCAAAAAGGGGCAAACAATTTGGAACGGCGGTATTACAATTTTTGCGTAAAATTTTGACTTACACATTGAAAATAATTTAAATTATGTAACATTATAATTAAAATTCACATTGAAAGAATAAGATTTTATTTTTTCATAATTTCACATTGAATATGGATCTCATTTTATAGATCTTTTCGAGTAGATTTTAAATATATAAATTTCATAAAAAGTGAATATATAAAACAAAAGTTATAAACATTTTAAGATTTAAAATAAAAAGAGGAGAGTGAGGTGGCGCTGACCTGACATCAGCGTTTTCCGTTAGCTTTTCTAACGGAAGTTAACGGAGGTAGGGATGGCAATTTCCCCAAACCCGATGGATACCCGCCCCACCTCCGGCTATTTGGAGGCGGATATTATTCGATTTTTCATCCAATAGGAGCAGGTATGGTATAACTTAAAGAATCCCTGGTTGAAAATGGAGCGGGTATGATTTTGTGATACCCATCTCCGAATACCCGTACCCGCCCCCGTTTCAAATTGTATACATATTTTTTATGAATGTATATGCGGGCATATAGTAGTATATAAATGTATATGTATGTGTGTATATATATAAGTATGCATATTGGTATAATTTATGTATATTGTTCCGAATTAAAACTATATATGGTTTAAGTGTTAAAAAAAGTTTAATGATGGTAGTTTTTAAAATTATATATAATCTTGATAGACTATTATTTCTTCGCAACTTTCTATTCTATTTTGTTTTAAATGGTTGTTTTTGTTAGTATAAGACACATAAATTAGATCTTATCATCTCTCTTTTTTTTTTTTTTTCCCAACTAGTTTGGATATGGATTTACCCGAATATACCCGATCCCCAATAGGAGGCGGGTATGGTGGATTGTCCACTATCCCTTTTGGGTATTGAGGTGGGGATGGGGAAGAACTTCACAATTGGGGATCAGGGGTAGAATAGGGTCCTCCGATCCATACCCTACCCGTTGCCATCCCTAAACGGAGGGGAGGTATGTGACATTTATTTTCAAAAGTAGGGGGAGGTCAGTGGAATTTCAAAAACCTTAGGGGAGGTCCCTGTAATTGTCAGAAACCTCGGCCGGAGATCTTTTGTTCCGAGAAAACCTCTGTGTCTTTGTGCCGAGGGATTTTCGGCCGTTGGCTCACTTGGAAATAATAAATAAAATAAAAAAAACAAAAACACACTATCTAACGGCCCAAACCCCCCAAGCCCCTCGGCACAAAGGCACAGGGAGTTTGGACACAGAGGATCTCGCACCAATTTTACCCTCCCTTTTTTGTTGTGACAAGAACTATTTAAATACAAAGTTGTAATGATTATGGGCAAAATAGAAAAGACAAAAATGAAAAGTATAATGATTATGTCTTGAAAAATAATTGGAATCCCAAACCGGCCCTAACACCGGACGGAGAGAGTATATGTAACTAAAAGGGATTATTACCTGTAGGTCTAGAAAAGAGATGTCTAATTACCACTAAGGTAAGTCACTTTTTTTAATTACCATTAAGGTAAGCCACTCTTTTTTGGGGTTTAGCTTTAGGGTGCACTTTCCTATTATAGGGTTTTAGTGGTTTACGCAATTTCATAGGGTGCCCTAGAATTTTAGGCACTTTCATAGGGTACCCTAGGATTTTAGGCACTTTCATAGGGTACCCTAGAATTTTAGGCACTTTCATAGGGTACCCTAGGGTTTAGGTTTAGGGTGCACTTTCCTATTATAGGATTTTTAGTGGTTTAGGCACTTTCATATGGTACCCTAGAATTTTAGGCACTTTCATAGGATACCCTAGGTTTTAGATTTAGGCACTTTTGTAGGGTGCCCTGAGGTTGAGGTGGGGTGGGTAGTGAGAGAGAGAGAGAGAGAGAAAGACGGCACATGTGTTTTGTTCGGTTGGGTTCAACCCAGTTCTACTTTTTGACTTTTTCGGATGTATTTTTCGCTGTCGTACTTTCTTTACTGTTACGCGCACATGGACAGTGACTTCTTGGTAATTAATCTCAGAAAACATGACCGGCCGGGAATTGGCCCTAACTAAAATTAGAAGGAAAATATCTAATAAACCTTAGGGAGCTATTTAAGTGGAAGTCCAAAATAAGATCCTAAAAAATAATACTGTAGTAATTATGTAGTTTTCTGAAGAAAATTTTGTGTGCCGAACGGGTACCGTCATGTGCTACCGGTCGGTACCCGTCCGACACAGCCCAGATTTAAGGGAGGTACTTTTGTAAATTTTGTCAATTTTACTTGAATAAATCTGGGTCATCCAAAACAAGTTGATTCAACCAACCAAAACATTGTAACGGTTAATCAAATAGATTGACGGTCGGGCGTTTCTAGAATTAAGCATTTTTTGATGATTAACCAAAAAAAAAAAGAGGCTAATCAGATGTTAAGGGCCGACGGAGAAGGAGACGGTGTGATGTTGTGGGGTTCTTTAAACTCACCGTAAGTTGGTGCGACTCAGTGTGACTCGGTTCTTGAGTGGGGTGAGTTCGGTGGTGCTGGTCATAGAATGGATTTTTGTTACTTTCTTTTCTGGTCTTCTTTTAGTGTGTAGTTGTCTTTTCATATTTTAGTTTGAGACTTTGTGATGATGTTCTTGTGCCGCTGGTGTTCTCTGGTTGTGTTGGTGTTGCTTCGGGCGGTTAGCTTTGCGATGATCTCTTCCACGATCGTATTGTTTGGGGATAGTAATATCCAGAAACGGCTCCCGTAACAGCTCGTGAAAAGTCATCGTTTTGTAGGCTAGAGCCTCCATTGTCGTGTTTTTTGATTCCCTAGTCCAAGATTAATTTTGGAAATTTCAATGTTTATTTCGGGGAGTTTGTTCCCACATGTTGTATTAATTTCTACAATTTGATCTTCGGATCTACTTTTGAATGACAATGGCTATGAATTTGATTCTCAAAAAATCAGAGGTTAAAGTGAACTAATCAAGTTTGAATTTGGGCCTTTAGATTTATAGGACTAGCTTTTTGATCCGATATGAGCATTTTACTATTCTTATCCAACAAGTATCTCATGTGGATCAATATGAGCATTTGGGTGCCAGATCCTTTGTGCCCAAAACCCCTGTGTCGAGGGGCTTTGGGCTATTAGATTGTGATTTTTGTTTTTATGTTTTAATATTTCTGGGTGATCCAACGGCCGGAAAACCCCTTGGCACAAGGGTTTTTCGGCACAGAGGATCTGAGCTCTTTGTTTAACCCACACATTGTACTATATTTTTAGTTTATCTCTGTCTTTATTCACAAAATTTTAGTTCGTTTAAGAACCAGTAGCCCATAAAAAAAAATTGACGCAAAACTAACAAACGAAAGAAATTTTGAATAAGGATTAAAAAATAATCTAACTCAATTATTTTGCCAAAACAGCACATTCACGAATATCTGCATCAAAGCAAGAAGAGTGTAGAGATTCAATGGGCTACTCTAAGCGTCACGGGCCAGAGAAAGCCCATTTTCTCACTGGATTGGGTTCACCGTAGCCCATTAGGCCACACTACCGGAACATGCTAAAAGCCTAACATTATAAACTTTTTTTTGGTACATCCTAACATTATAAACTGGGTAATGGTGATTGGTAGCACTTATAAGCAGATTTTTTGTATTTTCTTTTATCTTTGTTTTGCCTTTGGCAAAAATAAACAAACAGTATTTCGTGAAAATTTTGAACACATATTTGGGTTTTCTTACTTACCAGAACTAAATTAGATTTTTTTAAAGCTCGATTTGTAATTGTAAAAGTGTTTAAACGGTATTCTATGGGTTTTTGATAATGCAGGGTGTTCCAGGTCAATTTGCGCGCACACCTCAAATTAATTCGTGCAACTCATTCCACGGTCCTTTCATATGCTTAATTATGCATGGAGTGAGATGGTCCCAAATAACATAGTAATAAAGCATGTGTTTTTATTGCTTCAATCCAATCTAACCTTTTTCAATAGAACACAAGCAGGGCAGGCCCTGGGCTAAGGCCCAATAGGCCGGCGTCTTAGGCCCCCAAAAAATGAAAAAATAAGGCCCCTAATATTTTTTAGTACCAAGTATGTAGGCCCATTTTTTTTTTTGCATTGAAGCCCATTTTACAAGTTACAACCCAATTACCCAAACGGCCAAACAACTACTCACTCGGCCAAGGGGCCCAAATGCATTGTTTACCGCAAGAGACAACAAAACCAATTGAAGTGCTCAATTATCTAAAACGGATGGAGGGTTGTTTTCCAAATGCATGGGTAGCTTATAGAATACTATTGACTATTCCTGTTATAGTTGCATCTAGAGAAAGAAGCTTTTCAAAGTTGAAGTTGATTAAGTCTTATCTTCGTTCAACTATGTCACAAGAGAGGTTAAATGGATTAACCATCCTATCAATTGAAAATGAGATGGCAGAAGAGGTTGATTGTGGGAGCCTGATTAGTACTTTTGTTGCTAAAACTGCAAGAAGAGTAATGTTTAAGTGATGATGGTGGACGATGCTTTTGATTCTTATAGTATAATGTATTTTTTGGGTTTTTTTTTCCGTGTTAAATACATGCATGTAGTTTTGAAACGGTGTTTATCGACTTTATATTTAGTTTCGCTAGTACTTTTAAGGCCTCCATTTTCAAAGTTCGTCTTAAGCCCCTGAAATGTCAGGGCCGGCCCTGCTAACAAGAACAAATTAACCTCACTCGGAGGATTGTTTACAAGAGGAACCTTCCCTGCTTAATTTATGGAGCAAAATAGCACAGTTGAGCACGTATAGATATTTCGTAAACAAACCATTGAAACTCCAAGAGATTTTTTTTTTTTTGAACTGGAAACTCCAAGGGATTGGTCGAGTAAACCATGACATTAAAAAGTAAACATTTTATCCCAAACTTAAATGTACGATTCTCACCGCTACCAAAAAACTTGATCTTTGAGTCACCGAAGGTTTGCTTGACTATTGGGTTATTCCAAAAACTGACTTACTCACAAACTAACTTAGAAATTAATTTATTGTGATCATTCTTTCATAATATATTAACTCAAAAAACTAACCTAAACTAATTTTTTTACTTAAGTCAGTTTTTAAAACACAACCTTTTTTGTATAAGAGCTCGAAAGGTGACCCTGACATCAATTCATAAACTAACGACACGTTATTCAATTCAAAAAGAAGAGGTTGGACTTGTTCTTCCACGTTTCGTGAACAGCAAGCACTCGGTTAGCCCCAATTTTCCCCAATACGTGTCCAAAACGAGATCACGATAACAATTAAAGAAAGAACACAACTTGATAAGAGCATTTGACTTCCACCAAACAGTCCTCTGTTTTGAATACCCAATGGATGGGGATTCCAAGGTGCTTCCCAAGTTGCATAGTTGATGGTTTCCCACGAACACACTTTTGTACCATTTCCCATAACCCCAAGCAACATATATAATACCCAATCCCTCATCTTTTTCCAAAAGAACAAAAACCAACCAACAAACACCCCTTAGATTGCGTTATACGACATGGTTCTCTTAGTAGAAAAGCTTTTCCATTATCATAAACCCTCCTCCAAGCTGGAAAACCACCACCACCACCGCGGCCGGCCCGAACCCTTGTCGGCCTCTTTACAAGCCTTTCAGTGCTATGTGTCTAGCTGTATGAACAAACTAAGCTTGAATTCAAAACCCGGCTCGTAATCCATGTCCTTGTCGTGGATTCACGAATGTTTGGAGCTGTTGTCAAATCTAAACAGGGCTTTTGCAAAGCTAGTAATGGAGATGGACTACCCCATGAGCAAATGGGATGACAATTCCTCTGAAGAGTATCTCAGCTACAGTTTGAAGTTGTTAGACCTTCTCAATGTGATTGCCTCATCACTATCTCATCTGGGTTTAGCTCGGATGTCGATTTCTCATGCCTTGAGCCTTATCGATGACGCGCCTGAATCGGCAATGGAGCGGTTAGAAGCGGTTGAGTTGATCAAAAATCTAGACAAGGAGATCAAAGTGGAAGCAATGGAAGGTGGGGAAGAAAAGAGGCTCTGCAATGGGGAAAAGAAATGGGTTTTTGATAAAGCCTTGATGGTTATTGTATCACACAAATTTCAAGTCTGCGAAAAAGACGGAAAGATGCTGACCAAAGTCGGTTTTATTGATTGAAAAATTAGGGTTTACAATCTCTGTAACAATTTCTGATGAAAGAAATAATCCTCTGATTCTTCCCTTCAAGAGTTTGATTCGAGAGTTTGATGCTTGTTCTCGAATTGAACGGCGAGATCTTCTTTGTTCTTTGCGAAGATGACGACGAATTTGACGGATTTTGACTTGAGGGCTTTGAAGCTTCTTCTCAAGTTGCTTAGCTTGATCTTCTTCAATTTTGTTGGAAAAGACGACGAATTTGTGACCGTTGACTTGAGGGCTGTAGAGCTTCTTCTCAAATCGGCCTTTGAGATTTTCTTCAATTTGGTTAAAGGAGATGTGAATTTGCAGATGTTGATTTGAGGGCTCGGGAGCTTGGTCTCAAATCGGAATTTAATATCTTCTTCAATTTGGTAGAAGTAGATTGATGACTTGTGGATTTGGCTTGAGTGTTCTTCAGAGTTTTGAAGCTTTGATCTAAAGAGGCGTCTTGCTTGATGTGGATTGAAAGGATTCTGAAGGGCTTTGAAGCTTGATTGAAAGCTGATGGAAGTTTGAATGTTCTTCGGAGCTTTGAGGCTTTGATTTGAAGAACCGTCTCGTTTGATGTAGACTTGAAGAGTTCTGAAGGGCTTTAAAGGCTTGATTCTTCAGAGCTCTGACAGCTGATGGAAGCTTGAATGTGTTGATGATTTCAAGGAATTCTGAAGGGCTTTGGAGCTTTGATCTTCAGAACTTGGAGCTTGAATGTCTGAATGTTCTTCGGAGCTTTGAGGCTATGATCGAAGAATCGTCTTGTTTGATGTAGACTTGAAGGATTCTAAAGGGCTTTGAGACTTGATCTTCAGAACTCTGGAGCTTGGATGCTTGAAGACTTGAAGAAATTCTGAAGGGCTTTGAAGCTTGATCTTCAGAGCTGTTGAAGCTTCAATGTCTTGATGACTTCAAGGAGTTCTGAAGGGCTTCGATGCTTGATCTTCAGAGCTCTGGGGCTTGAATGTGTCAATGTGTGTGTAAAATATGAGAGAAGGCACCTCTATTTATAAGGATGGGGAGATGGAGAGTTATGGCAAAATTACAATTCTTTCCATATTTTTCTCTTTAATTATTTTCTTGTTTGATTTAAAGGAAAATAATTAAAATACAATAAATATCTTTCTTTTATTTATTTTGGGAAAGATAGTTATATATAATGAGATATATATAATTTATTTCACCAAGTGGCATAATTTAATTGGCCAAACTTGATAAATAAATTACTGCATTGTTTTGACATGTGGCGCCCTCTGATTGGTCCTTTCACATGTCTTTGACTTTTGACTTGTAAACACGTGGCATTATTCGATTGGCCAGTTATCGTGCTTGGTCTTTTAACCTACGGACACTTGGCAGTATTTAATTGGCTCGTCCGTGAAAATTTGATTTTGACCTATGACACTTGGCAACATTTAATTGGCCAAATCGCGTGCCCTAGGAACACGTGGCGATTCGTGATAGGCCAGAAATTTTACATGCCTACAGTTATGAAGAGAAATGGGTATTGGGTGTGTGGAATTGTGTTGTTACTTGTTAGGATTGTCTGGTGATACAAGACTGTGTTTGGAGATGCAAAAATTGGGCAGTGGGTTCCTTAGTCCTTCGGTAATGGCGGCGATGGAGAAGAACGGGGTAGCGAAGGAGGTGAGCGAAGTGAATGATGACATGGCTTATCTTGTTGCTGCAATAGCAGCTGGTGAAAATTACGGTGATGCCGGAAAAAAAATGGAAGGGAAACTGGAGGTGATGGAGAAGCTGCTGGATGGTATAGGTACGAGAGCAGATGATTTGTTTTCGGAGATTATGGCCGGGAGAATCGAATTGCTTGACAGTCTCAGACAGATGAAGCCATAGCAACAACTGTGAATATAACCAACTTGCAGAAAAGCAATTGTATGTAGAATTTCTTTGAATGGGGTAATAACAACAGATGATGGCAGATCAAAAATGGAAAAATAGATGATTTTTTCTTTGTGTATAAATGGTGTCTGTCTCCAAATCTTCGTGTCTGATACGTGGACTTTGAGGCACGATCGTGTGGCTAAGGTTTGTATTGAGGCATGAAACAGTGATTTGGGTTCCTAAATTCTGTGCTGAATAGGTTTTTTCAATGAAAATATTGTATTTGAACATGGGTATTTTTTTTTTAGAAAGATTGTGTTTGTATCTGATTATCAGCTCTGTAGAGCTCCTTATTTTAGTAGGAGTAATTCTGGGCTGAGAGTTGTTTGGGAAGATAACTACTTGTGAATCTTAGATGTTTAGTGAATCTTAGATGTTTAGTAAAAGCATTTCAAAAGGACATAAAATCCCATGTTTGTTTCAAAAAAGTGCTTACCTGGTATCCAAACAGGCCCCTCAAGGAGCAAAAAGGTTGTTTTTCTGACCCTGCATCTAGTAGATTAATACAAAAATAAAGAGAGTGAGAGGCTAAAAATATGATAATCATTCCTCTGAAACAAGACTTTTTGTTTAGGTCACAATAGGTTTAAGTAAAGGCCGTTTACTTATAACGGGATTTCAGACATCAGATACCGTTATTTAATTACATATCGGCAACATACTGGCCAATACAACAAGATATTAACTGATATTTGACGATATCACCAACACCGTTGCGTTTCTTAATTCCGCGATTTAATATGCTGGCGTTCCAATGGGCAATGATGACATGGACAAAATGAATGTAAAACGAATAGTACATAAAGTACTATTAACATTTCATAAAAAGGGTACTATAACAACTTTTCAAATACTAGGTAGTTGTATGTTTATCATCATTCTCCTTGGAAAACATATGAAATATCAGTAGAATTTGGAGATTACTTATGAAGTAAGCAAACATAAATATCAGTCTGAGACAACCAAAGAAAGTAGATACCAGAAACTCATCACTTTGAAATGCATAAAAACCAATTGCAACTGCTCATACCTCTTTATCCAATCATTATTCTCATTTCTCTCTCTCCAATTATTACACATCTCTCTAATTATTACTTTTTCCAAAAACTCATCCAAACACTATCTCAAAAATATTTCTCCAAATATTCTTCTCAAAACTCTCAACCAAAAATATTTCTCCAAATATTCTATCACAAAATCTTGTCCTTTGGTGCAATATAAGCCAGCCAAAGGTCGTAACTGTGAATGGCGCCCAAACTGATTCTTGGACCAAAACTGCTAAACTTCAATAAAATAGTCCAAATTTGTTGCTATTCAGCTATTTTTATCACCTAAAAGAAGAGAGCTGGTGAACAAAACAATCATGGTAGGCTCATTTGACACCCGGAGGTTCTGGAACAAAAACTTCCTTCTCGGGTGGCTTCCTCTTGCGAGAAACCTCCCTCTTGGTACAAACTTTGGTTGATGGTAGCCTGAGCAGTAAAGCCATTCACATGAGAATACACTGTAAATAAGGAATAGGAATGCCGACAAATTTACAAAAAGTTCCAAGTACAAGAACAAAGAATTTTTAACTTAACTCTAGCAGTAGTTTCAAAATATAATTCCCTCCATCCCACTTTGTTCATCCAATTTTCATTATCCTGGACAATTCAATATTTTGTCTATATTTGTTATATTATTGTTTTTTCGGATCATATTGTATACTTTGTACAAGAACTAATTGAGATCTTTTCATTTGTGAAAACAATTTCAGAAAAAAAATTCGCAAATATAAATTATTTGTACACCATAATAAAGGGCATCAACTATCCGAAATAGACCCAAAAAAAGGACAAAGAAAGTAAGAACAACAGAAGTGAGATCAGTGGGCCATTATACCTGCATGCTTCCCAATCGTAGCTGATTTTCGTAACATTGGCATGTAGGGCATTTTGAACCTCAGCACTATTCAAATAAGCATGCACATAATAATCACTGCAGGGATTAAAATTCAACACCTGCACCAAATATCTAATGATTTCTCAGCACACTTGTAAATAAGTCGAATCGAGCTGAGTAGTGTAAATTTTAAAATATCGTCACCATTTAAACAAGATCAAACTTTAGCTGGTTTTGTTGAAGTAAGTTCAAATAAGCTTCAATTAAACCGGTCACAAGCCGTGCACAAATAATCAATTTTCCGAAAAATGAGTACCACCAACCACAAGTTTTTTTTTTTCCTTCCTTTTTTGCAAAAATTTAGGGAAAAAAACGGATTCTACTTTAAAAAAAAAAAGTACCACAACCACTAGAAATGTCCAAAATATGTAAAATTTCTGCTGCAGAGTGAACTTACAGAAGCCTTGGTGGGTTCTGCAGTGAGATTGGGAGAGAAGCACATAGGGCCATAGATGTTGTATATATCAATATTTCGAACATTCTTGCCAGCCTCGTTTAAACCATTGATGCATTCATCGGACACAGTCGCGCTATCGGCTGAGAAATTACAGTAGTTCTTGATTTGGAACCAAGTTTCTTCAGAAATGAGAGCATGACTCGCGTAATAATCATACATTCCTATCGTATCCGTTAGATCGTTGATTAATGCATTCCCAATCTGCGAAAATTGTAGTACAAAAAATCAGAGTCACAAAATTTTTAATTAATTAAAGCTTTCATCAACCCTGGAATTTTTTGATGTTATTTTCGAAAAGCTTAGTTTTTTTTTTTTTTTCCAAGGTTTAGGAAATTTTATTTTATTTACATATTTTTCCTTCTCTACTATTTCCTTTTCATAAACTTGAGAGAGATGGATATATGATTCTACATATACATACTTTTAGGGCTTAAGGCACAACATGCCCTGTTGTGATGCACAAATGGGCTCAATCGTGACCTCAAAATAATACTTCATCCATCCCTAAAAGATTGTTAAGTTTGCAAAACGTAAACTTAAAAACAAAGCATGCATGTTTGTCGGAAAAAATTCATAAATTTTTCCAATAGTTACTAGTTATCAATTCAATTTAATATCAAAAGAAAAAGTTTGATTATTCTTTACAAAATGCATTGTTTTAATTTCGCGTTTTGAGGACCGGACAATCTGTACAACTCATAGTGGGAGGAAGTATGCAAAATGTACAGGCTGGTTAGTGTTGTCTGGCATGTGCTTGAATTGACTATAGGCAAGAATTATGTGTAACAATATTTAAGTCAAACTTTTATCTTTTTAAGCAAAAAGGTTCACAAGTAGAGTATTGTATGGTCATTGTAAATTTGTAATCTTGTGCATGTAATTTGCTATAGTAAGTATGCGTTGGTCTTGGCATCCTTATCTGACACGCCAAAAAATACACTAAATTTAACCTCAAAAACACATTTTATAATTTAGCAAGTCACTTTTCAAAAAATTCACAAAATCCAACTCTCTATTCAAACTTTAGCAAGTCACTTTATCAAACACTCACAGAATCAGACTCTCTATTTAAACTTTTACTCTTTCCTCCCTCCTCCTCTTTTGGTGAGTGAACATTAGAGCATCCTCATCAGGGGAGGTAAATCCCCCTGATGGCTAAGTTGTTGAGTGAAAGGGGAAAAAACCTCCCAAAATCAGACTCAACAAATTTTTTGTAAATCTGAAAAAGTTATAACTTTGCTACAGTAACTCGGTAAATCCTTTGAGGCACTATTAACAGGCTAAAGCAATTCTCTCTCCTGACTTCCTGAATAGAGAGTCTGATTTTGTGAGTTTTTGAAAAAGTGACTTGTTAATTTATATAAAAGATGTTTTTAAGGTTAAATTTGGCCCAATTTTTGTTGAGCCTGATGAGGATGCTCTTAGGTCACCAAATTTGTTAAGTTACTATAGCAAAATTAAGAAATCTTCAAATTGGTGAGTTCGTTTGATGAGGCTGATTTTTGAGATTTTGAATGAGTTTGGTCTCTACCTAAGGTAAACAAACATTTTAGCCCAACGTACTTTAATAGTGGACAACACCATGGGCGGAGCTTTAATGGGACGGAAGTGGCCCAGGTCCCCCCACTTTAAAATAAGTTATTGTAATTTTTTCGTATATTTGTATAGTAATATCTTTTAATATATTGTTTAATCTAGGTTAAATTCAAACTTTTACCTCAGCGTACAAATTTTTGTGAATTACTTTGATACACAACAAAATAAGTACATTTAAGTTTTAGTTACCGATAGAAAAGCTAATAAATTTACTTACTTATTGATGTATTGGGCCAAATTTATCTAAACATTTAGTGATGTATGATGCTAGAGCACAAAAAACATAGTACTCCATATTTTTATAGACCATGTATATTTTCGTCTGGTCCCTCTTGGATTGGAATCCTAACTCTGTCACTGGACACCACATAGGACCATCCCGAGAGAGAGAGAGAGAGAGAGAGAGAGAGAGAGAGAGAGAGAGAGAGAGAGAGAGAGAGAGAGAGAGAGAGAGAGAGAGAGAGAGAGAGAGAGACTTACAATGATTCCAATCCTAACTCTGTCACTGGACACCACATAGGACCATCCCGAGAGAGAGAGAGAGAGAGAGAGAGAGAGAGAGAGAGAGACTTACAATGATTCCTTTGAGGTTGACGAGCGTCTTGTTAGCTACATTGTTATAATGGACGATAGTGTGTGCAAGTTGAGGTACGTAATGTCCAGCATAACTCTCACCAGCGAGGTAAACATCTCTATTTTTGTACTCGGGAAATCTTTCAAGCCAATTTAACAAGAACACATAATTATCTGAAGCCGTTCTTTTATCTCCACCATTTACGACATCCGATGTTGTGTTTGAGTACGAAAACCCTACTCCGGCCGGCGACTCCAAAAACAATACATTTGCAGCTGTGAAAAAACACATTTGGATTAGAGAATGTAACTAAACTACATCCAAAATGCCAATCAGCCCCTAATCATTGTATCAGAATCAAGTTTTTCAAACCCTATTTTGGAAAATGATTTTTTTGCGAATTCGAAGTCATCGATCGAACGATTTTCTCTAGTCATTTTGGTCTGAAAAAACTGATTCTGAAAATATATATACATAACCAAACAAAGTTGATTTTTCAAGCAAAATAAAGAATTTGAGAGAAGAAAAAGGTAATGTAGGTACCATGGTTCCATGCAAATGGATTTTTGTACAGAGTTTTTCCATCACTATGGATACGGAATGGTCCGAGCTCTTCCATTGCTCCATAGCCAAGAGAAGAACAACCAGGGCCTGTGAAAACACACCAACAATTAGTTCCACAATATCAAAGCCCATCTTATTAATCCTTTTGTTTTTTTTTCCTGAGAATATTGGAAAAACACAAATAGTAATAAATTGCAAAATCTGTATGTATTGTTGTGGCTCTGTATACATACTATGTTAAGTAAACCTTACTTAATTAGGCCCCGTTCTAGTAATATTGACTTTTTAGTTTTTTTTTGGCTTTCCACGCTTTACTATACAAGTCATTCTACTGATCACATATATTAATAAAAAAAAGTCCAAAATGACAAATTTAGTGGGACGAGGCCTTAAGGTAACAACGCTCTAGATACAACCTTCTTATGCCCAATCTGCTTTACAAAAAAAAAAAAGTGGTGAAAAAAGAAATACATTAACATTTATGATTAGTGTTATCACACTAGACTCAATTTTCAAGTTCAAAGTCGACCTGGCTTTTCGGGGGTCTAAAGTAACGATGAAAAATGAGGGTTTTTTTGTTGTTGGACCATTATAAGGAGCTCCAAAATTAGATGCACCCCTTAAAATTTGTAAATTTATGAGGGCATAAAGTGGCCCTGCCTCTTGAGCTTTAGCTCAGAACCGGCTCTGTTTTAAGGTTGGGTAAAGTGGCCCTGCGTTTCAAACTTTAGCTTAGGGATTGCTCTGTTTCAAGGTTAGGTTTATGTTTCAACTTTTACAATATATATCTAGCCCAATTATACTCGGGGGGTGGCAACAAGTAACAACTGTCCATATGTGCACGAGTTAAGCCAGCTGTGTTGATTGGGTAAGACTAAAAATATGGATTAGTTGGAACAGTAGTCCTAATTCTATTCAGGATTTTAGATTTTGTCAATTTTACAATGTGCTTGTACGCTTAGTTTATTTTATTATTTTTGAACGGCTAGTTTATTTTATTATGATGGAAGAAAATTACAACACAAACTTATTTCTCATCACGTTTTCTCAATTTTAGACGCAAGGGAATTGATACTTAGTGGATTATTGGTTTTTTTTTTTTCACGCTTTACGAGATAGGTCAAACATAACATACATGAACTAAAAAAGTCCAAAAAGGCAAAAGTTAGTTTAGTGGAACATGCCCTAACATAAGATTATTGTGAACGGAAATTAGCCTCATCTCGTGCGCGCGAGAGTGATGGCTCAGAAAACAGAGTTATGTGTGACATTACTCTGTTTTATCGTGCAATCCTAATTTGCAGATCAATTTCTCAAAGAAATTTGGATGGCTGATTTTATAAGTTATGTCAGAGGATTTTTGGTGAGAAGATTGACTTTTTGTGAAAATACCGAAAGAAAAAGTTTTTTGTAAAAGTTCTTGAAAACCATTTTTTTGGAATAAATACAGATTTCTAAGTTGTAAAATAACTTCTTAAAAGTATTCTGAAAAAATGAATTTGAAAATGGTAACCGAAGAAACAATTACAATTTACAAATGAGTTGAGGAGAACCAAACTTAACTTCTCAAGTGGTTTAGCACTTTGTTTCACTAAAATAAGAAGTGTCACATCACACATCAAGTTTTCTGTGATAATACTACTTTACCCAAAAAAAAAAAAAAAAGAATCTTTTTCGTGATAATAGAAAACAGATTATAACGAGAAATTTTTGGGTGCCGGACGGGTACCACGTGGTGGTACCAGCGCACATCTTGGTCATCTAAAAATATTTTGGATGATCTTGATTAAATAAACTCTTCTTGGAAGAATTTATTTAAAATTTGGACTATTGATTGCTTACATGAACATTTGTGATAGGGTGTCACGGGTACCACGTCAAGCGCCACGTGGTACGGCTCGGCACTGAAAAATTTCTCGATTATAACACAACGTGCACAGCGAAAAATAGTGGGATCCTGAATCCCATGCCTTGCGCAATTACATACGGGGTGAATATAGCATGCATTTGGATATAAACAAAAAATAGTATGCATGCATTATCTCGTAAATAGGGCCGCAAACGAAGCAAGCTGTTTGCGACAACTGCTAGCTAGCTAGTTAAGGTTTCTGTTCGCCCGTTTCTTAAAAGATCAATGCCACCGTCCACCAGAGGAGGCGAATGCTCAAGTTGCTTTAAACTGGTGGGCAATGACATCAAAAATCATCAAAAACAACATTGAATAGGAATGAGTCATTACCTCCATTAAGCCAAAGAAGTAGAGGCAAAGAATGCTTAGCCTTTTGTGCTTCAACAAAGTAATAATAGAAAGCACGCCCAGCTGATTCATTGACTGTGACATACCCACCATACTGACTGAACACCACATTTGGTTGCCCTGGCAATTTGTCAATCCTGTCTCTCTCCTTCATTCCCTCTTGTGGGAAAACCTTGGGCCCATTTCGATCTCGAATCGGCCGGAAACGGCCTGTGTCGACCGGAGAATCCTTCTTCAGCTTGGCTTTGTAGAGTTGGGTTAGAGCTTCACTCTGCTTCTTGCCGTGGGATAGAGGTACAAAGAAAAAGATGGTGAGAAAGAAGAAGAGAGTTGCTGAGGCCTTGGTTACCATTGGTTCGATCCCTTTCCTTTTCTAGAGAGAGAGGGAGAAAGAAAAAAAGGCCTAGGAATTTGGGCCTTTATTAGCTGTACTATACTATAATTTGGTTGAAGAGGTGACGTTAAATAGAAAAGTCTAACCAACCCTTGTCCCTTGGAATGGGATAACACATTTTCTCTCTTTTTTACTGTAAAAATAAATAATAGTATATCCTCAAACCTAGGTATCGGGAACATTTCAAGAAAAATAAAAAATAGATAAATAAATCTACGTATCGGGAAGATATATTTAGATGGCCTATTATTTCGTTACACGTCAATAATTAGCACGGTGGTATGTAGTTTTGTATAACGAGAACTTTTTATTGAACTAAAAGTGTGGTTGAAACCGATTAACACGCCTCATATCGATTGGTTAATGTTTATGAAATACTCCAATTACTAACCTTAACTAATTAGTACAAGCCAAACTCAAAGTACTTGACTAGTTGGCTTAAGCACTGGTACACGACAAATTGAGTTAGAAGTCCTGAACTAGTAAAAAAATACGAGCCATTACCTGAATAATAATGGTAATAATCAGCAAGGTGGTATGTAGTTTTCAAAAAATAGATAAATAAATAAACGTATCGGGAAGATATATATTTATCATGTTTATTGTGTCGATAATTAGCATGGTGGTATATAGTTTTGTATAACGAGAAATTTTTATTAAACTAATAGTGAGGTTGAAATCGATTAAGATTAAGGTGCCTCGTACTGATTCATTAATGTCATGAAATATTCACTAACCTAAACTTGTTAGTACGAGTCGGACCTCCATGTACTTGGCTTAAGTAATGGTACACGATAAACTGAGCAAGAAGTCCTGGTCTAGCAAAAAAATAAGTACGAGCCATTTACCCAAATAATATTGGTAATATTTTTTTCGATGAATAATTTCGGTAATAGACTACTGAATTAATCTGGTAGCTATTTTTAGCTAATTTTCTGCATAATAGAGTTTTCCACTCATTTTCGTTGTTGCCACAATTAATGGGTGAATTTTCCTTCTAAGCAAAAAGAAGAGAAAAAATGGTCCCATAGCCCATGTGATTAGTTTTCCATTACTTAATAATTCAGTAGTCCAGGAGCACTGCCACATGGTGTCCGAGACCACTTTTGAAACACACATTAATGTAGGATTCATACACTTAGTCGTGGATTCTAGAAGAATGAGTGATTTTGGAGTGATCTGGTCCTAGACTACTGAATAATTTCACGGGAACTTGAGTGTTGTGTAATCTATAAATTAAAATGTAACTACCATCTTCTTTCTTTCTTTTGTCAAACAGTAAGAGAATACAAAGATGAATTGCATCAAACTGGAAATACTCACACGCAGGTGGAGAGATTCTTAACAAAATCCTTAATCACTATAAGCTCAACCAAACTAATAGTCTCATTAAGGGGAGAAATAACCCAACCACCACACAGATGGAGAGAGTCAAAACTCTTAACCTCATTCTGAGATGCAGGAGCCGTAACCGAGTGAGCTGGCCTAGTCGCTTAACTACCCTCCTCAAAAGGGGTACAATGCTACGTGAATGGTTCAAAATTAGAGGAGAAAAATAGGAGGAATCTAGCACCCAAACCCAATAATCTAACTGCATATCCGATGCAAGTGTTTTGCTTATGTAGGAAATGTTAGTTTTTAGGAAAGAGTGGGTGTGGGGAATGCGAACAAATGATCCTAGCTTCATAAGATAAGTATTACAATGGCCTATTATTTTGTTCCACGTCAATAATTAGCACGGTCGTATGTAGTTTTGTGTAACGAGAACTCTTTTTTTGAAGTAAAAGCGAGGTTGAAGCCGATTAAGGCATCTCGTACTGATTGGTTAATGTTATGAAACATTCACTAACCTTAACTAATCAGTACGATCTACCTTCTTCTTCTTTTTTTTTTTTTTTGCGAGACGATAAAATCTACAATAGTTAAGGTAGATTACTACAAGGGATATCAATGATGTTCCATCAGCTCAAACTCAAAAACCTCCAAGTACTTAACCTTAGTACTGGTACACGACTATCTGAGCTAGGAGTATTGGTCTAGCAAAAAAAATTAATAGGAGGCATTTACCCAAATTATAACTTTGGTAACTTATATTTTTTAGATGAATAATTTTGGTAATAGACTACTGAATTAATCTGGTAGATATTTTTAGCTAATCTTCTGCATGAATGGAGTTTACCACTCATTTTCGTTGTTGCATAATAGGTGAATTTGCCTTCTACCAAAAAGAAGAAAAGAACATGGTCCCATGTGATTAGTTTTTGACTATCTATCACACCCCATTCACCATCCAGGGAACTTGGAGTAGTAATTTAGTAGTCTGGGGAGCACTGCCATGTGGTGCTCCGGACCACTTCCGAACCATACATTTTATGTGAGATCCATACACTTAGACGTGGATCTCACAAGAATGTGTGATTATGGAGTGGTCCGGAGCACCGTGTGGCGGTGCTCCCGGACTACTGAATAATTTCACGGGAACTTGAGTGTTGTGTAAAAATTAAAATATAACTACCCTCGTCCTTTTTGCTTTGGTAGGAGAATACAAAAATGAATTACATCATTTGCAATTTGAAAAATCCTATTTTGCTAGTAGTCGAATAGTCAAGCAATAACGGGAATTAAAAAATAAACGATGAACACGCGATATACGTGGAAAACCCCAAATAGGGTAAAAACCACGGGAAGGAATCAAAACACTAAAAATAACATCGTGCAGTTACAAACAACCTTAATAAACAATCGTGAATCCTCACCGACTGACCAAAGGATGATTGCCGAATCCTCGTTCACCGCACCAAGTGTTTGATTGCCGAATGCCTTGAATCACTCAAGCCCTCCAAGATACTTCAACAAATCCAAACTAATGAAAGCCCAATGATCAATTTTGCTTGATCAGCCATGACCCCCGTGTTCCCATGACCAAGCCGCAACAGTACTTCCGCTTTTCTTCTAAAACGTGGTAGTAAACTTTTCTACTGTGAACTTCCCCTTTTATAAGGTGACAGCCAAAGACTTTGCTTAATGTGACTTTCCTTATAATACATAGTAGAAAGTCTTTCCATGTTGAGGAAAATATCTTCTATAAAATCTTTCCATTGTGATGAGGACCCATATCACCGTCCAAGCCTTTCCGAATATTGCCCTTGCATTTTAAATACACAATCACGGTCGCGCGTTACAGGACATGTTGATTTCCTTCCACTTCCTAAACAGACATTCTAAAAATAAAAGGAAAAATAAAATACAACTCGATAAATAGGGATACAAATAAATGTGTGTTTTGTCGTGGAATTTGCCAATACAAATAGACCGTGGCCTATGGTCCTAACAATCTCCCCCTTTGGCACTTCCATGACAAAACATACTATCAATAAAAATCTAACCCTAACAGATTGTGGGCACGACATGTGAAGCTGCAAAAATACTAAATGCACAATCTGTTGGTCAATAAATTACTCCCCCTTTTTGTCACGGAAGAACAAAGGCAGAGTTAGTAAACAATTTGAGCCTGGAAGGAAATGATGTGAAGTTGAAAACTAGAACAATATACTCAAAATAGAAAAAAGGAAATACTAACACATTCCTTATAGAAACCAGCGAGAAAGGAGACAGTGATCACATTCCACATAGACTTGTCATTTTATACATAGCGTTGTTATTTTGTTTCCTTGTTTTTTTTTGTTTTTAAAAAAAATGACAAGAAGAAGTGCTTAAGAAAAAGATATGACAACAGGTGATATGCCCATTAAAGATGCTCAATCAACTCCTGTAGGTTTCGAGTAGCGGGGGGAAAAAAAAAAATTAGAGACAGTGGACTTGCCCAACAACACTGCTCAAGCATGTGCTTAGAAGAAAAAAAAAGAAAAAAAGAAAAGTTGGGTTGCTCAACAACATGCTCAAGCAACTACTGAAGACTGTCAAGCACTTTGGTAAAAAACAAAAATCTTTATAAAGTGTGGTCCGACAAGGCCGCAAGACTAAAATAAGCACCAAACTCACGTATCACATTTTTTTAAATGGACTTAGGTAGAAGCACGAGGCTATAGGGCTTGAGTTACAAAATATAATTGGCATGCCTATGCAAATCAAATAAATTCAATCGAGGATCCATTTAAGAGTTGAATGTACCATGACACATGAAGCTTCAGACATTAGTGAGTGTGTGTCACACATCATTGGAAATTAAGATCACCATCCAAAAATTGAAAAATTTTCATGTACCATTGGACTGTCACGCACTCTCCCCCTCACGAAGTCAAACCAAGCACCCATTGATACTAATCATGTCCCCTCCAAAAAAAGAAACAACTCCCCCTCAACTTAATAGTTAATATTAGATAAAATTTCATAGTCGTGTTTTCACTTTTACCCCATTGCTGTTTGACGCGAAAATTGAGAGTAAGAGTACCTCACACCCAATGCCCGGTTACTAAGCAAATGGTCCAATCACGAATGATTTAATTCTCTTTTACCCCACTACCGTTTGACGCGAATATTCGGACTGGATAGAGCCGAATGACCCGGTTACTAGGAAAGTGGTCCAATACAGATGTCCTCACGAGGTCTATCCACCTTTTGACGCGAACGCTTAGAGGGAGAGTACCTCACCCCAATTGTCCGGTTACTCAATGAACGCCCGGATAAACATTTATCTCACCCACAACTAGGGATATATATATATATATTTTAATTCTTTTGCATATAAGGACATATAACAACGTATCCTGATATGAGGCCAAAAACGGTCAATCGCCTAGGAAAAATACGAGACATATCCAGGTGCATGAGAATCAAACTTTCCTTGTCAAGTAATCTCTTTAACTTTGATGTGTAGAAGTGTAGAGGGGGTAGTCACAGAGACATGTGCCATGACACATTTAATTCCTAAATACGACGCACGAAAGAAATTAAATAATATGCTCATGCACCATCAAAGATATTTTGACACTCAAACCCCACAACATCAAGTTCAAACCGTAAGGCATCCACAATGTGACAAGGATAATGTGCATAGATATTTTCTAAAATAAAAAGAGATTGCCAAAAAAAAAAAAAAAAAATAATAAAAAAAATCACACAGTAGACAAAAAAAAACTTTGAAAAATAATCAATCTATAAATTTTTAAAGAATTTTAGAATATTTGAATGTTTTTAGATTTTCATAAGAAAATACATACTAATGAAAACCAATAGATTGATAAAACTAGACAAAAAAAAATCATAGCACTAGGGATAAGATAAGCAGAGATAACCAACCTAGACTATGGAAACTAGATGAAGCCTTAAAAAGCAAGGTCAACTACTCCAAATGATCCTGTGTCATTTAGAGTGTTGGTATATATATCTGCTCGATGTTTCAAGTCTGACTTCCTCACCCATATAAGTCTAGTTTTTACCTTTTCAAAATTTTCAATATTTTTGCACAAACGATTAGGATTAACATTCAAATTTTTTCCGTGTGGACTCATCCTATATCTCGGCTTTTGGGTTCTACCCCCATAATTATTAACACTGTAATATTGGGAAGAGGCATTAGGGTTCTCATAAAGTTTTCTGCAATTAGGTCGAGTATGACCCTTCGCTCCACAAAAATGACATATAGGGATAAACTTGATATAATCACGATAATATGCTAAGTGTGTGTATGTAGTATTTGTCGCATGCAACTTCCTACAACGAGGCCTAGTGTGTCCTTTGACTTGACAGTAATGGCATGTAGGAACGAATTTATCGAAATTAGCCTTTTTAATATTTGGAGTCTTTTTAGCTACATTCTTCACAATATTTATAGTGTGAAATTTAGGTGTTACCTCTTTTGGTTTAAACTCATCCACTTTTTCTCCATGTTGTTTTGAGGATGAAGATTCATAGAATCCAAGTCCTGCTTTGTCACTTGCCGATCTTTGTATGCTGAGAATATCATCCAATGTTTTTGACCCTGTATTCAAACGCTCAAATAGAACATTAGCATTATCAATTTCAGTGTTTAACATTTCTATTTTACCTTCGAAGGTGGTATTTAAATCAGTCAAGACCCTGTTCATTTCTCGAAGACTCTCGATCTCCTTATTCAGCTTTTCTTTCTCATTAGTGACACTGCACAATGACCCTTGTAGCTCTTCAACTTGCTTTCTAACTATCACCAATTCTATGTTAGAATTTTTATATTTTTCAGCCAATTTCAAATTAGTCTTACTAATCTTCACACTCTCTTTATAAAGCATATCATAAGACTCTTTCAACTCATCAAAACTCAAAACCTCATCACTTTCTTCATCCTCACTCTCATCAGAGGATTCCTGCTCACTAAAGTTTGATTGTAAAGACGCCCCAAAAGCGATAAAGTTTGTGTTATCTACATGATCTTCCTCAGAGTTGTCAGATTCACTGTCGTCATCCCAAGTTATATTGGCCTTGAAATTAGTCTTTTTCTTTAATTTGTTAATACATTCATGCGCTAAGTGACCATACCCTTGACACTCGTAACACTTTGGCCCTACAAGAGATCTTTTAACCCTCGTTTTCCTTTTTCCAGAAGAACCCTCATGTTTTTCTTTTATATTAAACTTTTTGTTACTAAAATCATTACCAATGGCTTTCTTCTTGAAAAACTTTTTAAAATTTTCTGTAAATAAACTCATTGCTTCTAGGTCATAATCATTATCACTTCCTGAATCTCTATTTTCACTTTGAGAACTAGAAAAAGCAATCGGCTTAGCCGAAGGTTTAGAATTTATTTTCTGAGACTCGGGTTGTATCATATCAGCTTCATAAGTTTGGAGGAGACCTACCACTTCTTCAATAGATTTTTCTTTGAGTTTACGTTTACCCTCAAGCATAGTGACTTTTGTTTTAAAACGATCTGGCAAAGACCTCAATATTTTTTTAACAACCCTAAAAGTAGGAATAGGCTCACCAAGGGTTTCACAACTATTAACAATAGAGATCAATTTAGAGTAAAACTCATTAAAATTTTCTTCCTCTTGCATTCTAATTATTTCGAATTCAGTAGTCAGTCTTTGTAACTTAGATTGTTTAACAACGTCTGTTCCTTCATGACAGGTCACTAAAATGTCCCAAGCTTCTTTAGCAATTTCACAATTAGCTATCTTACGGTGTTCATTAATATCAACAGCACTAAATAATATGTCTAAAGCACGATTATTGGCTTGTAGTGCTGCTTTTTCAGTGACAGACATTTCAGAAGTAAGTTTAGGAACTTGTTTCTCCTCTACGGTTTTCATGGGGTAACTATACCCTCTAACGCATGAATTCCAAATTTCCTCATCAGCTGATCTCATTACAGCTTTTATTCTAGATTTCCAATAATCGAAATTTTCACTATCCAAAATCGGTATACGACCATATATATGAGTCATGTTTGTGTTCATTGTTGCTAAGGATCCACTCTAAGAAAAAAATTCTAATATAATGAGCGACCCGCTCTGATACCAATTGAAAAATCCTATTTTGCTAGTAGTCGAATAGTCAAGCAATAACGGGAATTAAAAAATAAACGATGAACACGCGATATACGTGGAAAACCCCAAATAGGGTAAAAACCACGGGAAGGAATCAAAACACTAAAAATAACATCGTGCAGTTACAAACAACCTTAATAAACAATCGTGAATCCTCACCGACTGACCAAAGGATGATTGCCGAATCCTCGTTCACCGCACCAAGTGTTTGATTGCCGAATGCCTTGAATCACTCAAGCCCTCCAAGATACTTCAACAAATCCAAACTAATGAAAGCCCAATGATCAATTTTGCTTGATCAGCCATGACCCCCGTGTTCCCATGACCAAGCCGCAACAGTACTTCCGCTTTTCTTCTAAAACGTGGTAGTAAACTTTTCTACTGTGAACTTCCCCTTTTATAAGGTGACAGCCAAAGACTTTGCTTAATGTGACTTTCCTTATAATACATAGTAGAAAGTCTTTCCATGTTGAGGAAAATATCTTCTATAAAATCTTTCCATTGTGATGAGGACCCATATCACCGTCCAAGCCTTTCCGAATATTGCCCTTGCATTTTAAATACACAATCACGGTCGCGCGTTACAGGACATGTTGATTTCCTTCCACTTCCTAAACAGACATTCTAAAAATAAAAGGAAAAATAAAATACAACTCGATAAATAGGGATACAAATAAATGTGTGTTTTGTCGTGGAATTTGCCAATACAAATAGACCGTGGCCTATGGTCCTAACACAATTACCCACACGCAGGTGGAGAGATTAATTGTAACAAAGTCCTCAATCACTATATATATGCTCAACTCAACTAATACATCCATTAAGGGGAGGAACAACCCAACAAGTAGTAAGGAGAATAACATCCACACGCAGGTGAGGAGAGTCGAACTTGTTACCTCCTTATGAGATATAGGAGTCTTGACCAACTGAGCTAGCCTTACTTGATTGACTACCCTCCTCAAAAAGATACAATGCTGAGTGAATATATGGTTCAAAACTAGAGAGAAATAGGAGGAATCTAGCTAGCACTCAAACCCAATAATCTAATTAATAAATTGTACATCCGATTTAAGTGTTTTGATTATGTAGGAAATGTTAGTTTTTACTTTTTAGGAAAGAGTGGCTGTAGGGAATGGGAACAAATGATTCCAGCCTCATAAGATAATTACTTTTAAAAAATGCTATGGATGCACACAGAGCAACACAAATAAGTACACATTTGTGTTTCAAACCGTTCGATGCATATGCAAGTATTCTATATATATGTACGTTGCGTGGGATACACGAGCACGATCCCTCAAAAGGTTCTAGATGCAACTGCGACCGGATCAGTGCTCCATCGTTTGTGTTTATAGCATTACTCACTATGATTTCGAGGGAAGAAAAATTTAGGCAGAATATCTATGTGTCATGAAACCAAGAGCTATTGGATGAATGTAAGCAACAGCTAGCTGTTTGTCCCTTGTATTCATGCATTGATAACAACCTTGCCATGTGCCCCAATGAGAGATACAGTATTATATTCCATGTTTGAGATATCATACAATACAAAATCTTTTAATTTAAAAAGTTAAAATTCATCCAATTTGAGATGTGAATACACATGTTTAAATTACTTTGGTAGATCGGCTATGGTCCCCACTTCCCAGCTAGCCTTTGGACAAAGTTGGTTAAAATAGATAATTCATTTTTTTTTCTCATAATTTTTTACTTTAAGGTACCAGTGTGCTTCTTCAGTTTATTAATATGAGTGTCGCTGCTTTGTCTAGAGTGAGAGAGTAATTGAGAAACAAACATGACTTGGAGTTTCGCTATTTAATCTCTTTTTCAAAGTGTGACGTGCTATTTTCATTAGGTACTGTTTACATATAAAATTAACAAATCCAATAATTAATTGACACGCAATCTGAAATGCCAAACGTTGGCAAGTATTTGTCAATAAAGATACACTGGATTGATAAAACAAAGATACGATGTCGTATTAAAATTGGAAAGCAGTTATTAGCAGTTACGAACCATTGCTGATATAAAGATTGACTTCGAAGCCATGATATCAACTGCTAAACATATAAACTCCACGTGTAAACTCGTGAAACAAAGCAAAATGGCAGTTAAGACACGTGGAGTACATTTTGAAAGGCAGTTATCTCCTTAACTCGTAATCATTTGAGTTATGTTAAATAACTGTGCAGATTCAAAATCAAAGCTTCTGGAGAAAGAGTTGGAAGAATTCAAATTCAGACGTGGAGGGAGGAAGAAACAGCCCACTTAAGGAGTAAAAGTTAGAGTTCGAAGCAAGCCAAATTAAAATTCATTGAGCGGGAAGTTCAACTGCAAGCAGCGTCTATAAATAGAAGAAATTGAAGAATGAAAGCCCCCGGACAAATCTTCAACAAACAGCTATCAAAAAACTGATGCTTGGTTTGTTCATTGGCAAAGTAGTTTAGGATATCGAACTCAGTTCGAAGTAGATTAGGAAGTAGTTAGGATCACCTGTTCGAAGTTCTTGTATTTGAAGTTGGAGACAATTTTGAAGTAAGTTTACCTTTGATTTATTAATCGAAGTATCTTGTTTCTTTGTTGTTCTTTAATTTCCTAAGTATATTGGTTTACATTTCTTCACTTATTAAGAAAAACCCTCTTAATTGAGGTAATTGAACCAATAACACACAATCGTCTGATTAGATTTGGTTTTTTTCCAAAGTTAATCTGAGGGAGGAGATTGAAACTCTCTCTGGCACGCTCGCACACAATTATTTTCTATTGCAAAGAAGTAAAAGAACCAAACACATTTTTTGGCACGCCCGGTGGGACACCTGAAAGTGTTGAATGGCTCCAAAACTTAGGAAGCAAACAGATGATTCTCAAGTTGGCCAAACGCCAGAAGATGAGAATAATGTTAATCCTAGAGAGAACGAACAAGTTGAAGGACCTCAAATAGGTCAAGAAACCCGTATTGGTCAAGATGCAAATGGTGGAATTGGTCAAAGTTCTTGTATGAATACTAGAAATAACAAGTCAGTGCAAATTGATAACCCAAAGAATCCGGAAGTCGGAGGAAATGTGTTGTCAAGCCAATTTGCAGAAATGATTTCCACATTTAAGGACTTGGCTCAAACTCAGAAACTAATGTTTCAAAAATTGGAAGAACAATCAAAGTTTAGGAATGAACCTTTGCATTCATCTGAAAAGGACAAAGGAGAAACTAGTTCTAGCAAGTATAAGTCTAGACCTGGGAAAGAACCTATTAATGTGGATGAAATACCAGAATCTTGGTACGAACCTACAAAGGTTCATGATTTTCAAACTCCCAAACCTAAGAAAACATTTAAACAAACCATTAATGTCCCTTTCGAACCTGGTTTTAATGGTGTAGACAGGGATAGAGGTTTGAAAGATGATGATTATGGGTTTGAAAATTATAATTATTCAATAGGAAATCATTTTAATGATAGGATTAGTTCAAAGAAGCCTAATCCAGAATTGGAATTCCTAAGTATCCAGGGATACCAGAGATGGGAAGGGTTCATTCGAATCACATCTATGAACCTTTTACCAGACAAGAAGGAGGATACAAACAGCCTCAGACTTTTGAGGGCCCACATGATATGTTTCCAGAAGATTACATGGCTAGAAATGTGAATTGGGAACCACATGTTAACACAAGGGTTCATTTAAGAGGAAATCCTACCCTTTGAGATGAAATATTAGGCTTGATGCAAGAAGTCTATGGACCTCTAAACCGGGGGGTACAAACTCAAATTTATAGAAAACCCTATCCAGAATGGATAGACAGACAGTTCGAAGTCCCTAGAGGGTTTAAAATCCCAGATTTCACTTTATTCCATGGGAATGGAAAACAATCAACAACTGAGCACATTGCTAGATTTACTGCTCAGTGTAAGGAATTAGGCAACAATGGGTTCATTAAATTGAAATTGTTTTCTAATTCTTTGACAGGAACAGCCTTCGAATGGTATTCTAATTTGACACCAGAGTCAGTTCCAAATTGGCAAAGAATGGAAGAATTATTCCATGCACAGTTTTACCAAACTGAACCTGAAGTCACAATGGCTGATTTAGCAAGATTAAAGCAAAAGCCTGATGAGAAGGCTGCTCAATTCATTGCTAAAAAAGCTGGAAACAAATGCAAACTTCAACTACCAGAGGTTGAATTTGTTAGAATAGCACAAGATGGTCTAAGTAGAGAACTTAGGAAGAAGTTCGATTCTACTGAATTTAAGGATTTGGTTGATTTAACTTACAAAGCATCAAGATATGAATCTTTATTAGAAGAAAATGTTGATAGAAATAATTCTTCTTATTCAACATATTATAAAGATCCTACTTATGAGATTGATACTGCTAAAATTGTTGAACATGACCCTTGTGTGTGTGAATGTCTAGTTCGAAAGGACTCTTCTATAGCACCAAGGACCAATAAGAAAGCAATTAGCAAAGTATATTCATTTGATGTTCTAAAGCTGATGAGATATTTGATTACCTGTTAAAGAAAAAGTTCATCAAGCTTCCTGAAAATATTAAATTTCCAACAATGGAAGAAACAAAAGGAAAGAGTTATTGCAAATGGCATGCTTCTTGGATCCATTCAACTAAAAATTGTAATGTTTTCCGTGATAGGATTCAAGAGCAGATCAAGAAAGGAAGGATCATGTTTCCAGAAAAGGCTATGGGAATAGATACTGATCCATTTCCAAAGATTGAAGAAGTAACTGCTAACACCAACGTGCCAACATCCTTGGCCAAAACTGTTAAAGAAGTGTGGCAGAATAAGTAGGTACATGTTGAAATGAATTCTGTACAACTTGGTAAAGGAAGGCCAAAAATTGGCCAACTTCGAAGTGATGTTGGGAGGACTTATAAGCAAAATTTTGCATCAGGAAATTCTTCTCAAAAAGGGTTCAAACAATCCCATCTTCCCATGCTCAAAGCATCCTTTTTAGAATGTTTGTGTATGGAATGCAGGGCTAATTATCTGATTTTCAAAGACTTGGATCGACAAGGGGTTGATTTCTTCCCAAAAAGGATGGAAAGAAAGGCTTTGGATCACAATAATGAAAGAAAACCCTGGATAAATCCAAGCTATGGAAAGAATGAGAAGCCTTGGTTGGTTTCTAAAAGAAATGTACCTTCTAGTCCAGTTCCACCAACTTCGAAAAGAGACTATCCTCCTTCGAAGAAGGTCAACACTGGAAAGGCCCCAATGGGCCAGGTAAGTGAAGCACCAGGGGAACAGTTTTCCTTGGTAAAGGGGGTTCCTGATTGGTTTTTGAAGAAAGTCAAACTAGGACTCTTCCAAGGATACAAAAATCCTTCCAAAAATGGAAACAAAATGATCAAACCTCCAAATACTCCTACTGGTCAGTGGGTAGTGATTAGAGACCCAAAGACCAAGACACCCCAAATGGTTCCTATGTTGACAAGAACTCAAAAGAGGAAATTGCAAATGAGGTACACTAGTTTCCAAATGGAAGAATATGCCTCTAAAGAAAATCCTAATGGGGGTGATAAGTTCAATCCAAGGTTTAACAGACTTCGAAGAGAAGATTCTAAAGAATCTCTTCGAAGGGAGTTTACTCAATCAGAAAAAGAAGCACTGGAAAGCTTGGCTGCAAGAATGGATAGTGAAGTACCCCAAAATAGTCCAACTTCACCAAATTCCTTGGCAAGCTATCAATCTGGCTTATTAGAGGCCATGATAGTAGAACAGGAAGAGGGTGAAGGAGTGAATTCATCTCCTATTGAAACAGGCTCTCCTATGGAAACTTCAATGGAAACTCCTGAAAAGATAAACATATCAGAAGAAGTGTCTGAGCTACTAGTTCAAGATAAAAGGACCATTCAGTTTGGAACCTTACCTGAAGTACAGATTAATATGGTTTCTCCTTCATTTGATTTTGGACCTTTTGGACCAGACTGCTCACCAGTTCAAAGGACCCTACAACCTACAGTTACTCCTATGGAGGTCATTGATGTATCAAGTGATGATGAATACAAACTTACCTATGATAATGGTTGGAATGAAGGCTGGGGAACCTTAATTTCGAAGATTCAGAAAGAAGAGGAAGAAGAAGAACTCATGATTATGGTTAATGCTATGGAGGAACCAGAAGTGACATCGAAGGAGAGAGCAGTTTTTGTTCCAGAGACAGAAATAAACACTGAGTATCCTTTGATCGTTGATCTGAATTGTGCTGATGTATCTTATCCTTTTAAGTCACCTTCAATTGACATGAGGCACCATTTGAAACCATTATACATATCTGCTTTGTTTGATGGAATCTTATTAAACAGAGTCTTGGTTGATAATGGTGCAGCGGTGAACATTTTGCCATCCAGAACTTTAAAAAAGTTGGGAAAAGAGAAGGTTCGATTGATCCCTACAAGCACATCCATTGCAGGATTTACTGGTGAAAGTAAAAGTCCTAAAGGAATTGTTTCTATACGCCTGAAAGTTGGCCAAGTAGAAACTGACACTGCTTTCTTTGTGGTGGATACTTTTACAAGTAAGTATAATGCTTTACTTGGCAGGGACTGGATTCATGTCAATGGTTGTATTCCATCTTCATTGCATCAAGCCTTGATGATTGTGAAGTATGAAAATGGGAAAGAAGTGGGGGTTGAGGAAGTAAAAGCAGACCCATATCCTTTCAGTACTTCAGCAAATTGTGCAGAGGCTGAAATGTATAAACCAAAAATCATCCCTCTAAGTGAAATCGCACAACCTGCCACCCCTCCATCCAATGTGTTGGAAATTGGAGAATTGGCAGAGTTAAAATCTAAGCTTAAGCAAGCGGTTGATTATGAATCAGACAATCCACCAGATGAGGCTGCTTGGATGTGAGTCCAAGGCAGAGTTCGAAGAGGCCAACTCATTGGCCTTAGTTAAATTTATGGCTCTAGAAATAGAGCAGAAGTTACAAGAAACAAATGATTGGGAGGAATTATTAGCTGAGAAGTCTGACTGGGGGTTGAAGCCAATCAAATTTCTGCTCGACTCCAAGACCAGAGAGGAAGTCGGCACATGCATTAGCAATGAGGTAAGTGTGGACGAGGGTGCTCCCTGTTCGGTTCAAGAGGTAATGCCCATCATTTATGATGTGCTCCCATTATCCTTCTTATTCATTCCAAATTATAAAAAAATGAAGGGACTCATCAAATTTGAGTAAATAAATTGGATAATCGGGCGTGATCATGAGACTAAACAACTTTGTCTCAATCAATTTCATTTCTGGTAAGTTTCCGCTTAGGTATTTTCGGAATTTTTGGACCACAAGTTATCAAATCATTTGATGTGAGTGAGGAGAATGACATTCTGATTTGACAACTTGTAATCCAAAAATACCATGGTGGAAACTCACCTTTAATACTATTATGACTTTTTGACTGTTTAATTTTGTTTCTTCTAGTTCTGTTCTTTATCTTTCTTTCTTTTTTGGTTACGAATGAGACATTAATTTTCTCTTTATGCCATAACTTCAAATTCCTAGGTGATTGAGAAAATTATCTACATTTTTTTGGTAAATAATATAATTTTTTTCCTTTTAGTATTATTCTTTTTTTCTTTTCTTTTTTTTTTTCGCAGGTCTTGGAGTGGATCAGAGGGAAATTATGGCAAAAGTGATACCAGTGATGACACCAACATGGGGGACGTGGAATGACGAAATGAAGAAACACTTCATGAAACAACTCAATTGCGAATATCTACAGTTTGTGGTAGGAAATACTAATTTGGATTAATTTTTTTTTTTACTCTTTTTCTTTTTGTCAATTTCGCGTTAAATTTTTTTCAAATTTTTTATACGTTGCCACGAGAAGTAAAAGAATGTAAACCAAGCTCGAATTTATTAGAAATGACCAAATTATCCAAAACAATATTTCTGCTTTGCCGTTGTCTTTAATAAACTTTTTCAAAATTTTCATCAGTATTTTTTACTTTACTCATTTCCGTCATCCTGATGAATAAATGGGAAGTAAAAAAACTCCTCAATCCCTCAAAATTGAGAACCCAGTAGCCTAAAATGTGTTTTGCAATGAGGTTGTCAAACACCCATAAATTGAAAAGGGGAAAATGAAAACCCAAAAAGTGGGCTCCAAAGTCCAAACACCCCCTATTTTTTTGCAATTTTTATTTTTATTTGTAGAACTCAGTTTATCTATGGTTTTGTTGGGACGAAAGATGATTCTATCTAGCAAGTGACGGAAGCGGTATTTGTCCTCAAAAGGCCCAAAAATATGAATTTAAAATTTGGTAACACAAAAATTTTATTCGGTAAATATATATTGTTATTTGCTAGGTCTTATGAATTAAGAGATGAATTTGTTTACATATATACGCGGTCGCCATTTAATTTTAGATGCGCGACCCAAATTGATTTGAAGAATATTTTTCCAAACCTGTATAGCAATTTTTCAGAGTTTTTTTTTTTTAGTTCATCCAAGGACTTGCAAGAGTCCATAGAAGTTTTCCAGATTAACCGGGAATACTTATATAATTGGAAAATAGGTTTGCTATAAGTACTAACACTTATACTAACAATTATGTAGACTCTCTCACATGGATCATGTGAGACCTAACACTCGTATGTGGGTCCCACATATATTTGACCTCGTATAGAAACCTATTCAACCTGGCGCCAACTTGGAGTGCAATTTTGTATACCCTCCTTAAAGAGGGTGAACAAAACCTCCCCTCCTATTGGTTGAAATGGCATAAGATACCCATAACTTTTTGTTTCTCTATTTCTCTTTTATTTGGGTTTCTGTAAACCAGAGAGCTGTGGAGCTATGGACAAAGCTCCGATCGGAAAGAGACATAGACAGAGACGCGCACCTGATTAAAGATGCTCTGAGTCCTAAGATTCACAAATCATACAAAGTGGTGATAGAAATAGCGTGCACTCGGTCGTGGGAAGAGTTTTTTAGAGTGCAAACCACCTACCAATCCCTCCTTCATCACTTCATTGCGGACCACCTACCAATCCCTCTTTCATCACTCCATTGCGGAGGACATATATCCCGAAGCAACCTTGGAACAAATAGGGAAAGACTCTGACTATAAAGCCCGGATCTTTGATCGCAAGGTGAGTTTTCCCCACGTTTATTTTTTTCCTGTTTTTCGAATAAAAGCTAGGCCGAGCAGACAAACATTGCCTATTTTTCAGGACCGGAGACAGAATTTCAGAATAGTATTAGTGGGATAAAAAAATCAATAACCCTATTAGATCGGAGCCAATTCGTATACACATTGTTCAATGACTATACAATAATTGATGTAAACACATACTACTATAACTATTTCCTACATGCAGCAGATGGAACTGTGCGTATTTCATTCTTTATTCAATACATGATGGAAATTTGTGTGAGTCACGAAAGTAGAAAATTGGGCAACCATATAATATTAGTGATTAGTAAAAATTTATCATTACACCTCTGCCTCCTAGTAAAACATCCCTCAAAAAGCGTGCACAGTGCCAGCCACGTCCGAACATAAACTGTCTCAATTTCCATGTAGTGTACGTACAACTCATTTCTTGAATTTGTTTTTCTTCTTGTGTTGTGATGTATATACCACTGAGTTAGTTTGTGTTCTGGTTTTTTCATCTATTGATCACACAGCTAGTGTTTGCACTGGTCAGTAACTGTCGCTACGGTGGTCCGGAGGTTGAGGAGGACACTGCAAAATCGGAGGCATAATTGCTTTACAATGAGCAATCCGATGGAAGAAGAAGTGGGTGAGGATCATGTCAACAAGAAGCAAACTCCATCTTGAGTTACTCTTCAAACACTACAAAGACAAATATTTATCTGGCAAGAGCCGCAAGGCCATTGATGAGGTACCAAATAACATGAAATTACATTATCTGCAAAAACCTTGCTTTCTACAGAACCCCATATCCAAATATTAAGTGCACAACAAATCACTGGCCCTATCCAATGAACTTGACCAAGAGAAATCTTTCTTTGCTGAGTAAAAAAAGAGAAACCAAGTTAGCGCTGTCCAGCTGGGTTCAACCAGATGGCACTCCGATGTCAAAATTAGATACCGGGGCCGGGGGAAGAGGAAGGGTCAAGTATATACAGATATGAGATCTAAATGAGTAAAGACGGCGTGCCTCCTTATTGCCATTCTAGAGTGGGTGTTCTACTAACAAAAAACAGTTTTTTTCAAAAACCAAGACATGTCATTCTCTCACAATATATCACATAAAAAACCTGTTTATTCTCAAAACACCCTTAGTGGAACACCCCCTAGTCGTTATTACAATTCAACTCATGTCTTATTTTCTTCTCTGTTCTGTTTATTCAGGATTTTGTTGGTCCAGAAAGCGTAAAGCAGGCTGTGCAATGCCTATCTGCTCCTTATACTTACTTCGTCAAGGTCAGTGAATGAACCAGTATATCAAAAGATTTTCGTTCGCAATACAGATACCCTCAACAAGCCTTTTCCATTTTTACTACACAGAGCAGTTGTTGTCTGAAGCATACTTCTATCATTTTTATGTCAGGTTTTGGATGCAGCAATGAAGCCTAATGCAACTGAGGACGCAAAAGATGGGTTAATTTGGGTGATAGCAACCAGAGCAGACGATATCGGAAAGATTACTGACGCGTATCTAAAAGAATATGGAGTTTCTCTAAACCAAAAAATTGAACAGATTGCTAAAGGAAATTTCAAGGATTTCTTGCTTACCTTGCTGAGGGAAAAGAAGGAAGAGAATCAGTTGAAGAAATACTAACCATTAATATTCTGGCATCAATAACCAATAAGGAGTACTGTTCTCTGTTTATTTATTTTTTTATTTCCCGTTATCCCCTATTTGAATTGCTCCTTGCTGAACCTTATTACTATCCTTTATTTGGTGTTTATCTCTAGCTTTCGATAATTATGAACATAACTGTTCATTCTGATGAAGGAAAAAACCACAAGATTGTGTTCACAGTAATGGGTGTGTTATTTACTTACATGTTTCGGTTTGGTTTGGGTTGGTTTTTTTTATTTGTTGAGATCCATAGTTCGGAGGTGTTTGGGTGTTTAGATTAGGAGTTTTGTTGTTTTGGTCATTGGTGTTGGGTTGGCGTCTTGCCTTCCTGATTTCTTGGGTCTTCGTTAGCGATTGATGTGTTTTGGGCGTGTATAATTTTTATTTTCCCTCTCCAAAAATTAGTAAATTTCTTGAAATAAAGACAAATTCAACTATTTTGGATAAAGACAAAAATAAGCTAAACATTTTTTTTTTGTTTCTTTTAGACTTTATATAAAAAAATTTGAGCTTGGTAAATAATTTTGAACTTTTCCGATTCTTTTCGTCGAGGCAAATCAGTAATTCATAAAAATTTTAACATAAAACTAAAAATGGCAAATTCTTTCGGTTAAAGATAGAAAAATAAGCCAAGTGGCTTATTAAGCTAAACTAGGCCTAAATTACTAGTATCAAGTATCAACTATGAAGATCCTAATGATTGTTTATGTGACGCTAAATTCAGTGGCAGAGCAACCCAAATTGCAGACAAATTTTTTTTACACTGCCCCAGTTCAATTCGGCACCTACTGATATATCCACAATTTTATTCTTCACCAATAATGAAAAGTTTGATGCAAACAAAGGAGTATCAAACAAATTCTCTCAAAATTATATTTCACAAACACTCTGAGAAACTGAATTTCTCTACACTTTTCTCACACACTTTGATCACTCGTATTTGCATCAGTGGTATCAGAGCTCAGGCTCATCCCAAAAAAATTCTCTCAGAAAAAAAACATACATTCTCAAAATAAAATTTTTGAGTGACCGATTTTGTCTCAGCCGGAAACGATAATCCGGTGACGATATTGAACAGTCTCAGTTTCTTTCGAAGCCCAGAAGTTGAAGAGAGACGAACTACTCTCACCTTGCACCCACGGTTGTTTCTTCCTCATCTCCGGTGAGCTGCCGAGTCGCCGAGAAAAAAATTGAACCTGTTTGAACCGACTCCCAAAGGTGTCGCACTGCTGCAGTCGGCAGCTTGAAATATCAAGAGGTTCATTTTTGGTTTCTTGGTGTCATCGACCAAAGAGATAAGGAAAAGTAATTTTTTTCCTTCTTGTTCTCAAAGTCATCAGATTTGCCTTTAATGCAAACCAAGAGCAAGAGAAAAACAATTATCTATTGTCGGCAAAACCAATGAAGGTGGGTTGTCTGATCAATTTACTCCTCCGACATTATTGCTCGTGAATCAAAAAGGAGAAGAGTGGGCCTTGATATTAAAGGCAAGCCTTAAATTAATTTTTCTCATCTATCAGACGTGACTTTGGAAGTATCTTCAAAGGTGGCCATTATTAATCAAGTAGACAAAAACGAGTTTATTTTTTTTGAAGTGGGGTTGTTCCGCTTATTTCAAGTGGGGTTGTGTGCCATTCATTTTTCCGAGAGCAAACTTCCGTTTTAAATATTGATGGCCAACGAAACATCTCCATCGCTTATTCCAAAACTCACCAAGGACAATGTCGGACCGCTTTTCCACCAACTCTCCTAAAACCAATTGGTGTTAGGAAGGGTTTCAATTAAGTCTTTTATGGCATTCGACATCGCACCCGCAAGTCTGTTTTTAGAGCGGTCGCAGGGAGTGGCATTGTGTAACCAAATCCATGGGGGCACTCCGGGCCCAACAATCCCTCTCTCACGATGACGCTCCCGCGACTCGAACCCATGACCTCCTGGCTTTGATACCACTTGTCGGACCGCTTTTCCACCAACTCTCCTAAAACCAATTGGTGTTAGGAAGGGTTTCAATTAAGTCTTTTATGGCATTCGACATCGCACCCGCAAGTCTGTTTTTAGAGCGGTCGCAGGGAGTGGCATTGTGTAACCAAATCCATGGGGGCACTCCGGGCCCAACAATTGAAAAAATAGGGTTCTCTTAAAATCTGTTTAAACCCTAACAGTATGAATGCGAATCACTAATTAATACTACCAATAGAAAATCTCCCACAACACAGAGATATACGTGGAAAACCCTAAATGGGTAAAAAATCACGGGAAGGAATCAAAACCACTATAACCATTGTGCAGTTACAGATATACCTATCCAAACGATGTAAATCCTCACAACGTTCTAAGTATCACCTGTCGAGTCACACGTACACCGCACCCAGTGATCTTGATCGCCAACGCCTTGAATCGCACAAGCCTTCCTTGGATACTTTCGGAGTCCCACCAAAAGTATTCCCTAGAAATCACTTCTAGATTGTGGAGAACTTCTTGGAGATGATCATATAGTTGTATGATTGTTTGATTGCGTTGAAACTCCAAGGTTATCACTCAAAAGATCAAGAAACTTCTCTCCCTCTTTTCTTCCAAAAAGTCGGCTAGTATGTGTTATGAGAGATAATGAAAAAACCCTAGCACATCGATATTTATAGATAGCTTTCCGCGCCCAACTTGCTCGACAGGTTGCTCGAGCAAGTCCTGAAGTTTTCTGTAGATTCTTGGCAGCAAGGTTGCTGGTCATGTTGCTTGAGCAAGTCGTTGAGCAACTTCTGAACAAGTAAAATAACCTGCTCAACTCACCACTAAAATAAATACTACCGCACTCTCAACCATTACATAAAGAGATGATTCCTTTCCACACCTAAACAGACACTCTAAAAAATAAAATTACAACTCGATGTAAATGTGTGTTTTGTCAAACGGAATTGCCAAAACAAGGAACTCTGGAACTTGGTCCTTACAATCTCCCCCTTTGGCACTTCCATGACAAAACACACTACAATGCAATCTATCCTATATGAGCTAGTAGTAGAGAGCCTGCACACAAAACTCAACATCCAAATATATTAGAATAGTAGGCAACCTACTCCCCCTTTCATCATTCTCCCCCTTTTTGACATGGAATGACAAAGGGCGAATAGGATAAGCAATAAAGCAATCAATGTGAACAAAGGAGAGCATTGAATAATTAAAGACCAAGAGAAGCAGCCAAGTGAAATATATAAGAGAGAAGCGAACACTAGCACAAATAGTATGACGCCTAAACGCAAAAACAAGCAAAGAACTAAAAGCACGCAAAGCTTAATAAAACAAAAACAAAACCAAATGCTAAAAATTAATGAAAAATTTGAAGATACGAGCATAGAATATTTTTAGCACAAGTATTATATCATGAGATGAGATGAACAAGACATCCATGCTTTAAGACACAACTTAATGATATAAGACCATGCAAGACAGAAGAAATACAACACGCCATGATCAACGACATGTGAGGAAAGTGTGTGTGTGCACATCCATGGCCTAGATATCAGGTTAGCTCAATTTAGGACCCATATTCTCATGAACAATAGGAGTATCATGATGACTCCCCCTCAAGAAGTCAAACCAAGCTAGGTCCTCAATGATTTTTTGTTGATAAGTACTTGCGGAGCTCCCCCTCAACTTCTAATTTTTATTCTTTTTACAATGTATTCTCTTTTACCCCACTCGCCGTTTGACACGACTGTCCGGACTGGATAGAGCCGAATGCAACCGGTTACTAAGCAAGTGGTCCAATACTAATACCACCTTTTCCATAAACTCTCATTTTTTTATATAACCTCACCGATGGAAATATTTTTTTTATTGTATTTTGCACTATCATCGGCGGCTTTCACACTACTAGGACTTTTGTCCTACAGGTAGCCCTTCTCTCAAGGCATTCATTCTCTCAATTCCGGAAGGGGAGATGGAGACAAAAAACAAATGGTGGTGGATGGATTTCAACATCACATTTGGAATTCTAACCACGGGTCAATCTCAAGATACAGACCAAGTTTATGAGAACAAGATCCCTAATTGTCAACCATCCATAATAGCCATGAATAAGTGTACAGAATGTCGGATACTCATGGTTTATTGGCATTCGAATATTCTTGCAGGGAGAATACCAAAAAGAAGTGCAATAAAAATAAGGATGAACTTGTTCATAAAATCCGATGATATTCAACTATACACTGAATCCACAAAATAACTAATAAATAGACATAAAAATTTTGAAATATTTTTTTTTTGATATAATAACTCAAAGAAAAAAAAATAAGACAACTATGAAACAAACTATAAATTAAACTTCATAAATCTAGGTATTAAGATATGCATGATCAAATAAACCTAGTTTATGGAACCAAACCTAGCATTAAAAGGCAAGGCCAAACTCTCCAAGTGAACTATAGTCATCTAGAGAGTCAAGATCATCGTCAACCGGAGATACCAAATCACTTTTACGAACCCACATCTGTCTAGGCTTGCCCTTTTCAACACTAGCCTTTTTAGCAGTTTTTGGTGTTGGATTTCTCGTAGTAAAATTAGCAAACGAATGAGTTTTACGTCTAGACCTCTGAAAATACTCCCTATGATTATTCATGTTATGGTAGCGGGGAGGGGTCCTATGATAACCATGAAGGGCAAAACAGTAAGGACGAATATGGCCTCTAATTCCACAATGATGGCAAATTGGCACAAAATTATTATGACCATGAGAATGGGCAACATATGCATAATGTGAAGTCTTTAACTCATGCATCTTCCTACAGTTCGGTCTAATGTGGCCAGTCATACCGCAATAATGACAAGTAGGAATGAATTTAACAACAGAATTAAAAACTTGAGACTTAGCATTATTTATAACTTTAGTTTTTACCTCCTTGCGTTTGGGATGTCTGTTTGCCACTGTTGTCGTTTGCTTCTTTGGTATGGGAGAATTGAGCCTGTTCTTCATGCCATTAGAATTCTTCTTCTTATCTTTACGATTGGTCTCTTCTTTCCCAATTGGCGGAGTAGAAGATGTCGCCTGATAACCCAGCCCTGAATGATCGCTAGGATGCCGTTGGATGGAAAGAATATGATCCAACACTTGGGTCCCTGTCTTTGTATCATCCTCTAATTTCTCCTTAGACTTCGCACTAGTCAATGCCTTATTTTTCTCAAGAAGGAGCTCAATTTCTTTATTCCTCTCATCCCTCTCTTGAGTGCGTTCATTCAAAATAGTTTCTAAACTCTTGACCTTATCAGAAAGCTTATCATTCACCTTCATTATTGTTTTACTAAAAACACGAAGTTTGTTATACTCCTCTCTGGCCTCATCTAAATCATCACAGCTTTCTGGCTCGCTACTATCTGTCTCAGAATCACTCGATTCGGAAAGACTCTGTGGGTTTAAAGAAACTCCAAAAGCCAAAAAGTTTTTATCATTATTTTCTTCGCCACCTTCTTCTTCATTCGATTCATCAGAATCGCTATCATCCCACGTTTGAGCAACAAAACTCTTCTGTTTCTTTTTATTGGCACATTCTTGGGCATAATGACCAAAGCCATGGCACTCAAAACACTGTGGTCCCTCAGGTGGTCCTTTTCCCTCCTTTTTAATTTTTTTTAAAAATTCTCCTTTTCCTTTATCATTTTTCTTTTTCATACTATTTTTAAATTGTTTGAAAAAAGCTTTCATCTCCTCAAAATCGACATCACTATCACTATCTAACCTTTCTTATTTTTTTGAGTACTTTTAAAAGCAATTGAAGACTCCGAATGTTTTACTTTAGGCTGAACAAGTTCAGATTGCAATAGGTCAGCCTCATAAGTTTGGAGAATCCCAACTATTTCTTGAACAGATTTTTCTTTTAATTTTCTCTTACCCTCCAGCATAGTTACTTGAGTTTTAAATCTAGGAGGTAAGGAGCGTAATATTTTTTTAATAATACGAAATGAAGGAATTGGCTCACCCAAGTTCTCACAGCTATTGACGATGGCGATGAGCTTGGAATAAAATTGATTGAAGGCCTCTTCCTCTTGCATTCTGATCGTCTCAAACTCTGTAGTAAGCCTTTGCAGCTTAGACTGCTTAACCACATCTGTCCCCTCATGACAAGTAACTAGAATGTCCCATGCCTCTTTCGCTATTTCACAGTTAGCTATTTTCCTGTGCTCATTAATATCAACAGCAGAAAATAAAATATCAAGTGCACGGTTGTTAACCTGAAGTAATGCTTTTTCAGCGACTGATAACTCATATTGAGGTTTTTTAACCTGTTTATCATCTACAGTTTTCATGGGCCGAGTGTACCCAACAATACATGAATCCCAAATTTCTTCACCTGCAGATCTCATTATAGCCTTTATTCTTGATTTCCAGTAATCAAAATTTTTAGCATCAAGTATAGGCAAATTTCTAGACACGTGATTCATATTCATACTCATGATGGATCTGCTCTAGGAAAATAAATCCTAACGGAAGGAGCAGCTAGCTTTGATACCAATTGAAAAAATAGGGTTCTCTTAAAATCTGTTTAAACCCTAACAGTATGAATGCGAATCACTAATTAATACTACCAATAGAAAATCACGCAAGCAATCAAATCCCACAACACAGAGATATACGTGGAAAACCCTAAATGGGTAAAAAACCACGGGAAGGAATCAAAACCACTATAACCATTGTGCAGTTACAGATATACCTATCCAAACGATGTAAATCCTCACAACGTTCTAAGTATCACCTGTCGAGTCACACGTACACCGCACCCAGTGATCTTGATCGCCAACGCCTTGAATCGCACAAGCCTTCCTTGGATACTTTCGGAGTCCCACCAAAAGTATTCCCTAGAAATCACTTCTAGATTGTGGAGAACTTCTTGGAGATGATCATATAGTTGTATGATTGTTTGATTGCGTTGAAACTCCAAGGTTATCACTCAAAAGATCAAGAAACTTCTCTCCCTCTTTTCTTCCAAAAAGTCGGCTAGTATGTGTTATGAGAGATAATGAAAAAACCCTAGCACATCGATATTTATAGATAGCTTTCCGCGCCCAACTTGCTCGACAGGTTGCTCGAGCAAGTCCTGAAGTTTTCTGTAGATTCTTGGCAGCAAGGTTGCTGGTCATGTTGCTTGAGCAAGTCGTTGAGCAACTTCTGAACAAGTAAAATAACCTGCTCAACTCACCACTAAAATAAATACTACCGCACTCTCAACCATTACATAAAGAGATGATTCCTTTCCACACCTAAACAGACACTCTAAAAAATAAAATTACAACTCGATGTAAATGTGTGTTTTGTCAAACGGAATTGCCAAAACAAGGAACTCTGGAACTTGGTCCTTACAGACAATTATGATAATTGGTTCATCCTAATGAGAGCACTATTGGGTGCTCAAGAAGTCACGAAGCCCCTCAAGCATGAAGCCTTCATCAGAATGAAGACAATGCTTGGAATGAAGAAACCCCCAAACTCAAGTTTAAGGGGATGTTGAAAAGGAAACTTGAGCAAGTGAAGCAAGTGGCTCAGCAGCCCAAAATTAAAACGTGGAGTACTATTGAAATATCAAGCCGAAGACTTTTTCAACTTCTGTGATAGTATTTGAGATTTCTTCAATAAATGATTGCTTATCTTGTACTTGTCTTATTATCTTGTATTGCCTATAAAAAAGGCTTGTAATCAAATTGTTTAAGTATCCAAATACGAGTGATCAGAGTGTGTGAGAAAAGTGTAGAGAAATTCAATTTCTCAGAGTGTATGTGAAATATAAGTTCGAGAGAATTTGTTTGATACTCCTCTGTTTGCATCAAAGTTTGCGTCTTAAAAAATACCCCATTCGTCCCATTTTAAATGCTCCCTACTAATATTCGTGTCATTTTCAAACGTCTATATCTTTTTATTGGTAAGGTTTTCAAAGTTTTTAAAAATTTTGTTTAATAGAACTAATTGAGATCTATCAAATAAGATCTATATTGCATATAAAATACATTATAGAATGAAAACTATAAGAGTTTTAAAAAAAACACGCATAACCGTAGGGGGCATTTAAATTGGGACGGAGGGAGTATGAACAGTTCAGAAAAAAACAAATAATAATAATAATCCAACACTTTCATTTGAAGACGCGAAGAGAGTTAAATCAAGTTTTGTTGTTTTGACAAAAAATAAAAAATAGAGGTAATTAAATAATCATCCATTTTTCGGACATCACGTAAGTTTTCATCCTTGTCAATTTGAATAGTTATGTTTTCATCATTTTCGTTTATGAAATACCTTATTTACCCTTTTTAGTGATATATATTAATATATGTAAACATAGTTTACTAATTAAGAGGGATTTGATTGAAATTTATATAGATATTGTTTCCTAATAAAGGGGGATTGATTTGACTATTTCAAATGGAATTTTTGAAATAGTGGATGATTGTGTTGCCTAAAATCATGGAAATTTTAAAATGTTGGAGATTCAAAAAAAAATTTTTTTTTTTGAACGGCGAAATTTTTTATTAATCTTTGGAAACACATTACAAAGATTCAAAGGACCTAAGCACAATGGCATCACAACGGAGCCCGAACAACCCAATGAAATTGGAGCACTTGAACACCGAGAATCATATGCCGGCTAGGACCAAAGAAGGAAATTACAAAAAACCTTTGGATGGCAAGACACCAGCCAAAATACAACAAAAGATATTCCCCACCAAAGCCTACCAGAGCCTAAAACAGATATGCAACCCAACTTAGAAAACACTAGCTGCCGCACCAAAAGTTAAAATGCATTCCTCGACTAACCCTTGTGAAATAGCATCAGCCCCTTGTGAATTAGCAAGAATAAGAACCTCAACCACCAATCAATTAAGAGATGCCCAAGAACACACTCCTTAATATCTAAGAATACCATATACACTGCCTCAATTCCGAAAAACAATCCCAAAATTTATACCATACCCAAACCACCTATCTTACCCTTGTCAGATTCATGACTCACCACAGAGCAGGCCTATCCTCAACTTCATCCTTAAAAATAGCAGCAAGATTTATTCGAGATCATATGTAGTTCTTTCTTTGTCATGAGCTAACTGGTCAGCAATTTTGCTTATCACTTCATTTTCATCTCCCTCATAGCCAATTCCCGTTACCTTGTTAACCGACCAAATCGCTTGAGCTTCATTTAAGAAAATCCTGTTTCTATTGACAATTCCATCAGAAGAAATAGAGGCAGAAAGTGCAGCAGCAGCAATAGTAGATCTCAAAACAACACATTTCGGTTTCCTTCTACCACCATTATGGTTTTGTGGATTAACCTTAGAGAAACCCAGAATTTCATCGATGGTTTTCCTCTTCTTTTTCCCTTTGATACCTTTGATAGCAGCTTTGATAGGTTTCAGTTGGTTGCCTTCTAAATGGTCAGGAAAAGAAACATCATCAACCACATTATCTTGGACAAGCACAGGTCCATTAAGTTCTTTCCCAATGACATTTTTTATGACCTTAACAGGCTGGCAGTCAAAAGAGGCCTCAATATTTCTATCTTCAAGGCCCAAAGAGCTGATGTGTCCGCTTTCCATGACCTTACCACTTCCCACTACTGATAAGTCAATACCCGAAGAGCTCATGGAATCAAGTGCAGCAGACTTGTCATTAATGTGCTGCATGTCCAAATTAATTAGTTGCAGTTCTCTCTCCTCAGACCCAAGTGCACGCCTCTCTCCTGTTGTTATTGCCACATTCTCAACAGCATCATCCACATCATCACCCGTTGACTGAGACTCCCCAATTACAGACTTGGAAATATCACAATGCTTGTCACCATTTATGTTTACTGTGCCACCAATAATATCCTCTTCTCTACATTCAATTCTTGGCGTCTCTACTCTATTACCAGACAACTCCTCCATTTTGTCAAAAAGAACAAAATTGGGGACTCCATTTTTCCCATCTTCACCATCCTTGAGATGGGACTGTATCAAAGAATCCTTAACATGGCAACCAGGACAATTACACTCAGCTCTCAAGAAGGTGTTGATAACCATTTGTTCCTCAATGACTCGCACTTGAAAGGACTTGTCTTTATTATCTAACTCCACAACCTGGTTAACAACTTCCATGAGATCAGTAGAAATAAGCACCTTACCTACTGCATATGAAAGGCCTTTAGCTGTATCATCACTTATCATAATAACATCACCCCAAATTGAACCCAATCTAGAAAATGTGTCAATATTCCAAAGGTGAAGAGAAATTCCATAACAATTAAGCCAGACCAATCTGGAATTAGATGTGGACACATTTTCCTCCCATATGTGAACTTCTTTGAAACAATCTTTGAGCCAAGCAAACTTTCCCCCGTTCATCAAAGAATCTCTATCATTGATATTTTCGAATGTTAAAATCACTTTATCACCCCCCATGTGCTTAACATCAATATGTACATAACCAAGGTTTTTAAGATGATCTTGTACATAAACCATGGAACAAGATGGCCCCAATTTGGCTATAACACTCCTGTACAGCCACTCATTACCCACCTGCTTTACTCTAATAGAGGTTTTTGAGTTGGTTTTATACTGACCTGGTAAGAAGTACCAATTTCGGTCGGGACCAGATTCTTCTGTTTATTGCTCCATAGATTATTACTCTCTTTCTGCTTCCAAAAAGCTCTAACAGGTTTTTGTACCACATGGCTTGCTGCATTATTACCATTGGATTGGCGAGATCTGCGATTATGCCAAAGCGATCCCCAATTTGGTTCCTCCATATGCCCTTTGAAACCTTCGCTGTGCAAATCGATCCTCTTCGCTTGAAATCTAGCAAGATTGACTACCAATTTTTTATTCCAATACCAGAAGCCATTGGTCATGGATACGGCTCTAATAGCATCTTCTCTAATTGCAAATCTTACAAACCCAAATCTTCTTCCGGTGACTTTGCTCGTTTTGTTCGGAATGAAGCAATCGGTAACTTTGCCAAACCTCACGAAGAGGTTGTAGACCCAGATTTTTCTGATGTCAGAGGGAAGATTATCAACGAAGAGGGATGTAGAAATCACTCTGGCTCTTTCTCTCCCTTCGCCCTGAAATTCGCCTCTCCCATCTCTTCTTCCTCCTCTCATCGCCTGGAATGATATTCTTATTTCCCAATATTAGTCCTGTGCACACCGAAATTTAAGGGATTTTTGAAAAGAAAAATGGTGGGCAAAAAAAGCACAATAACAATATTCATGGTAAATTATAAATAGTCATGGTAAATTAAGTCCACATCATATTTCAGTCATTATGATAAAAAAATGAATGAAGACCAGCAAACATGGTAAAAATTAGAACCAATACGGTGAACATGGTAAAATCGAACGACTTGCAAAATTGAATTAGGGTCAAATATATCTCCAAAACATATCTCATTGCTTATGGTAAATTTATACAACATGTTAGTTTTGTTTAACAACTCCGATCATGGTCAAAACATACGCCTCAACCTCTACCAATTATCATGGTAAAAAAAAATGCGCATAGAACAGTACATGGTTAATTATACTTGTTACATTGAATCATGGTAAAATACTTGTTCACAACTTATTTTAATAATTACAATAAAAATAACAAAGAAAACATAGTAAATTTGCATGGCGAAGGAGAAGTTCATGGAGTTGGGCACCGACGTCAGTTTAGGATGGTTATGGTGAAGATTTGATACGACGATTTGGTGAACATTTGGGATAACGATTTGGGACGCCGACTGGTGAAGATTTCGAACCACGATTTGGGACGCCGACTGAAAACAAAGGGAATTGCATCAAAATATTCAGCATCCACAAAATTATTGAACAAATTAACCATGTCAATTGGTGGGTAACCTAATGTGCTGAACTAATAAGAGATTGGGAAACCGAGTGGGTAAAAATCACATAATTGCTTACAGAAACAGTAGAATCAACATAAAATTTGTTTACTATAGGTATATCGCAATAAGACAATGAATAACATCAAGATACAGAAAAACATGGTATATTGTTTCAAAAATACATGGTATATTGTTGTTTTGGGTTGGGCAGATTGAAACTTTTTGGCAATATGATACTTTTGTTATAGAACCATGAAAGTTCTTTTAGCAGCCATTAGAGCTCTTCTAACAGGAATCCAAAAAATTGTTTTTTCAAACCTGGGATAGGGAGATTATACATAAATCATGAGACTTATTCTACTACCTTGTTCTTAGTTCAATGGTGAAACTAATTGAAAAGAAAATCTGAGTTCTGATGTAGACATGTAGTTAGTGGCAATCGATCTAAGCACAAAACATATTTACCATTATTGTTTTTAAAAAAAAAAGAGAGAGAAAAACTTACGATGTCTTGCAAATCAACGGGACCAATAAAAAAGGCAACGACAATAGACCAGATTAATTATCGCCGACGTCGATTTGGGATGGTTATCGTTGCCACCGATTTTGGGATGGGCATTTGTCGACGACAAGAGTGAAAGATTTGGGATGCCGTCATCAATCCTCCGACGATTTGGATGGTGAGGTCTGAAGTTTTGGGTCAGCGAGATCTGAAGTTTTGGACGATGGTTTCTGGCGAACTTGGGTATAAATGGGGAAGATGACAGGTAATGCGTAAATTGGGGGATTGGGCTAATCCCTAAAATTACAGCCTTGGTCCTCATAAATTTGAAAATGGTCCACTACCCACCCCCATATCTGCAACTTTAAATTTAGTTCTCAATTCCTTAAGATGTTACAATTACATAATTATATATAGATAAAGGGCATTTTAGGATTTTTTTTTTGAATCTCGGGATGGAAACATAACTCCTAAATAGGCTCAGAATGATTTTCTAATTTCAAGTGACTAAAAGGATCATTATTTAAGTGCCCCTTAAAAATAAAGTCCACAACAAAATTTGAGTTATAATAATACACATAACCTGCTTCTTCATATCGTTACTGACTTTAGAGCATCCCCAACAAGGAGAACACAAATCCTCCCTAAAAAGATTGGTGAATAGTGTTTTACCTATTCACATCTCTTTCAACACTCCAACAATCCTCTCTATTACTCTCTTTATACCAATTAAATAATACTCCTATAAACTAACACATATAATATATATACACATACATAAGAGGAGAGAGAAAAATTAAAAAATGATTAAAAAAAGGGTTAGGGAGTGAATAGTGGCTCCCTAAAAGGGAGGTGATATAGGAAGACACTATTCACTTATGTATTTTGTTAATCTATTTAGGGAGGCTCTTGGAGCTCAAATTTGATGTTTGGCTTGGTAAAATAGAGATAAGAGGAAATTTAGGGAGTCTATTGTACATGCTCTTATACTAGTGAACTGCATCACTCCGGACTTTAAATTATGACTCCGCCTCAGTGTGGGAACGTGCTAACCAAAAACTCTTTATCAACTCTATTCCTATATTTTTTAAGGGAGCTATTTACAATTGTACTACCACTCGCGTGAAATATTTTGAGGTATTTTAGAAAGACACCTTTCCAGCGGCACTCGCGCTCGGATCCAAGGGTCTGTATTGAGTGAGCTCACTGGTTAACTGTCTAATCGGGGATAAAGGTTTGAATAAATTAGAGTTAAAGTGTTTTATAAAGTGTAAGACGATCCGAATTGTTAATCGCAGATCGGACGGCCAAGGGAGCTCACTATACATATGTAATTAGCTCACTCACTACAGGACCCCCAGTATACACGCACTCGAACACTTGGCTAGGACACCAACAAAGCAACATAAAAAAATCCCGCCAAAGTTTTCCGCTGATTTCCCGCCAGGAAAATATTTCCCTCCTCATATACTGTCGCCTCTCTCCCTCTGTGTGTGTGGGTGTCGAGCCATAATTCTGTGTGGAGACTCCGTTTATTGCATTCTGGTAACTGTCTCTCTGTCTCTCTTAGGCTTGTTTGATGGTCATGGTATTCATGTCTTCCCTTTCAATTCTGAAATTGGCATTCTTCCTCATTTCTTCGTTTTTTAATTTTTAGTTGAAATCAATTGAGATTTCCGTTTCATTGTTTATATTGCTGAACTATTGTTTTCCTTTTCGTTCCGTAGTAGATATTTGGATGGTGTAGAACAGTACAAGAGTTTACTAGGTTAGGGTTATGCTCAACTTGTAATACTCATTTGTCGCAGTCTCGTAGATTTATGAATGGCGGCTATTGGCCTATTGTAAAACCCATTTAGTTAAGGATTAGGCTTATCTCGAACGTCCTCTATGGTTTGTGCAACTATGTCTGAGTATCTATCCGCCATCACAGTGACATCCCCTTTGGATTGAGTGATTTGATCAGAAAAGAAAGAGTGGTTATTTTTCCTTATTTCATATTTACTGAATCGATTGAAACTGCCAAGTCATTTGCTTTGAGGCTTGGCCGTGTATAAAAAGCATTAGATACAACTACGTTTTGTTTTCGCAGAAAATCCATGAAAAAAGGAAGAAAACCTAGGGTTTTCAACACCCATAAAGTTGATAAAGAAATGGTTGAATTCAAAAAACAGCAAAAACAGAATTTGGGTCCTTCCATGGCAGACCTCCCAAGGCCTATCACCTTGAGCATTCTGCTAAGACTCCCTACAAAGAGTCTAGTATGCAGATGTGTTTGTAAGACTTGGCGAAATACAATATCTGACCCTCGATTTGCAAAACTCCACTTTTCAAAGGCAGAGGCATTTTCTCTTGTCCGATCTTTTTCCCGTACCCACATATCAAGAAATCTTTACTTGGTAGAGCCACCTGAAAACAGCTCTGGTTTTGATCTACGCGAGAACTGTGATTGTGGATATTACACTGAGTACCATTTTCACATGAAGCTTGAAACCAAGTTAAAGATCCCACTGCGCAATCCAGAACTGGCCATAAACACTGAAGGTGATGCGAATGTTAGTGGTATCTCTAAAGTTGGCGTTAAACGAAAGTGGTGCATCAAGCTGAGGCCCAAAGATCACAAGCTCAATTTGGTGAATTCTTGCAATGGGTTTCTTTGTTTGTCTGAGCCATCACGGAATGACCCTGTTGTAGTGTGTAACCCAATCACTGGAGAGTTTATAAACCTTCCGGTTCCTACACAAGCCGATGAGAGTACTAAAAGGTTCAGTGATTGTGGTTTCGGATTCAGTCCTAAGACAAATCAGTATGTGGTCATTCGGATCTTTAATCAACAGGAACAGGTTCGTCAACGTGTTCGTGAACCAATTACAGGCAGGGAACTTTTTAGTCCAAGGGTTGCTGAGATACATACATTGGGAACGCAGTCATGGAAACGGATTGGTCGGGCAGCTTCATCACTTTGTGGCTATAAGCTTGAATTCCCCTCATATCTGAACGGTGCTGTTCATTGGCTTCTTATGGACCACGATATATCTGAATATATAGCTTCTTTCAATTTTGATGACGAGATATTCCAACCGGTTCCACCGCCTCCACTCAAACATGGCATGATTAGCTGGGAGACTATGAAGAACATGTCATTGGGGGTATTGAGAGACACCCTTTGCATATGTGACCATGATACTGGTTTTTTTGAAATTAACATATGGTTGATGAAAGTATGGTGTCCAAGAATCTTGGACTAAAGTCTTTTGTATTAAAACCATCACTGAGGGATCAAGGTGGCTTCGGGGCGTGTACGAACCAATAAGTTACTTGAGAAGCGGAGCTATCCTGTTTTTTCATCGTTTGGCTAGTGCTGTGGTATATTATAATGCCAAAGAGTGGTACAGTCATCTCAAGTTTCTGAAGGTTCGTGCAGTTAAATCCAAATATGAGGCTATTGCTCATACCCCAAGCTTTATCTCACTCAATGATGCAGTGATAGGAGATAATTTGGCCACATTGAGTATAACATCAAGGTAAAGATTTACGCGTGCCCTTACCTTATTGAACTTATTTGATCATGCTTGATGTGTTTTATTTTCGTAGTAATCCTGCTAACACGTTCTGAAGTTCCTAGAAACTTGTTTCTATGCACTTTGATGGTTACTCTTGGGAAAATTGCATAGGGACAAAAGTTTCTTGAGGAGTGAGTGTCTAATAAACATTATACACAATTACCCATACAAACATAATCTATACACAGACCTATGGAAGGGCTTCTAAATTACCTGAGGTGTTGAAATGTGTTCAATTTGAAAATGTTGAATATACTTTCGTTTACGTATGTATAATTCAGTACTGACAGAACACAGCATTGCTGATGGGTTTTCTTAGTTTTGATCCATGAATTTGTGGGAAAAATGACAACGTGGTAGTGATCTCATCGATCTGACAGAACACAGCATTCCTAGAAACTTGTAAAATGAATTTGATGGCCTTTAGGTATGTATAATAACATGGTAGTGATCTCATCAGTTAATTGCCCTTTGATGGCCTTTAGGTATGTATAATAACATTTTACTGACAGCACACAGCATTGAAACTTGTTTCTATGCCCTTTGATGGCTACTCTTGGGAAAATTGCATAGGGACAAAAGTTTTTGACAGGCGAGTGTCTAATGAACATTATACACATACAAACAATTTATACAGAGACCTATGGAAGGGCTTCTAAATTACCTGAGGTGTTGAAATGTGTTCAAT